>VOQJ01045955.1:0-16516 GCA_015052665.1 Apistogramma diplotaenia | reverse complement strand
AAGACATGCACTTACTGGGGTTAGGTTAATTGGTCACTCTAAATTGCGCATAGGTGTGAATGTGAGTGTGAATGGTTGTCTGTGTTGGTCCTGCGACAGGCTGGCAACCTGTACAGGGTGTACCCTGCCTCTCACCCTATGACAGCTGGGATAGGCTCCAGCCCGCCACGACCATGAACAGGGTAAGCGGAAGAGAATGGATGGATGAAGACCATTGAGTTCACTCTTGTAGCCAGTGACAAACCATCTGGTGTGTTTTGTTTTCTGGCTTTGAGATTTTAAAGTTCCTGGAAACCCAAACCAGAAGGCCAGAATCAAGTTTACAAAAATCTTATGAATGCTAAACCTCGATTTTTTTCAACCATGCCATAGGTATGTTTACTCGGGAAGGATATCATATAGGCTTCTCATATTGATAGTTGAGCAGCATCTACTGACAATCTCTGACACTGGAATTTGGCAACCTTGATACAATTCATGCATTTTTTGTTTTTCAGTGGTGCAGTATAATATGGAGGTATAATTGTGCTCTTGTTTCAGTTTGACACAGTGACATTCAGTGCATTCAAACATTAAGGCTTAATAAATCATGTTTACTTCTGGTGACACAGGCGTTTCAAGGGTGGCCTGGGAAGAAAACGAAGAACAAGCTAGTGTGAATCTACAGAGTCTGCTGTGTATAACAGTAGGAGGATAAAGATTAGTCATAGAAGCTTTCTGATACACTATGGCAGCATAGCCTATTATTGGAAGACAAGCCTTTGTATAGTAATGGATAATAATGTCTGGAATAACACAGAACACCAACACCACAATGACCTCAAATTTACATCCATTTAAATCAACATATTGCTTTCTATTAAATAATAGATGTTAAACCATATCACTGCATCACCTTGTGATGCAAAAGTAATGACAGCAGTCAGTAACTCTCAAAAGTCATGATTTTGTAGTATTTTATTTTTATAGTGTTGGAAGGAGCAGGGATCTAAAGCATCTTTTAACTCTGTGCTGTTGATGTTTTAAAGGTACGTGGAACAAAAATGTTCCTTTGTACTTTCCGGGCTCTAGCTGTTCTGGTGGAGAAAATAGATTAAGTATGTGTGGGTGTCTGGTCTTCAGTCTCGCAGATTTAACACTTGAATTTTTCTTTGATACCTTTTTTTCCAAGCTTGGCTTTGTTTTTTCTAATGAGCACATTTGTGTTGTTCAGGATAAGTATGTGGAGGAGGGCAGACAAGAACTGTTATAATTTTTTAACAGCCTTTTCCCGCTTACTGTTATTTTGCTTTCCTTTCTTCTTCAAGCTACTTTTCATGGAATATTCTTTGTTTTTGCCTTCACTGCCTTTTTACTGAGGTATAAATTGTCGTTCAGTATAAAAAAGCATAATACTGTGGTGTATGAGGCCCAGTGTGAATGTAGG
Source organism: Apistogramma diplotaenia (assembly GCA_015052665.1). NCBI lineage: Eukaryota > Metazoa > Chordata > Actinopteri > Cichliformes > Cichlidae > Apistogramma > Apistogramma diplotaenia. The sequence continues at coordinate 15,090 of VOQJ01045955.1, read as the reverse complement.
TTTGGTAGAAGTGGAGAGTGAGAACTGTAGCACTTCTTAAAGAGTGTGCATGCTTCAAAGAGCCCAGGCCATTAGGTCTGTTGTCAGAGCACATCTAAAGGTTCTTGCCTGTTAATAATATTCATAACTTTAACTGAATTAATAATGTTCTTTTTTTTTTTTTGCTCCCTGCTGATCTCTGGAAAGACTCCAGGATTAAGAAAAACATGTCTATTTATGTGCTGCCATTATTGGATAACTTAGCAATCTTTTCTGTGTTACAAACACAACCTCTGGCTCCTAAACAATAACATGGTGGCAACCAAAACATTAATCCTGACCTTTCAAATTTCCCTAAACTGATGAGTGACGTCACAGTGACTGTGCAATGTGCAATGTCTCCTCTATGGAGGAGCACTGAGAATGCCCTTAATAGAAAACTGTGGGAGAGTTCTGAAATGATAAAGATGGCTGCTGATGACTGTAATGCTGTGTGAGGTCAAAGTTGCAGACAAAAACTATGCAGACGTCCCATGTTTTGGGACAAAGTTTAGAAGCATGAGTCACGAGTGATGAAAAATTTGGGCCTCTGAAGAAAAATCACTCTCCACCCATTCATTTAGATTGGGAGCATAAAGGAAAACCTGGTTTTGTGACAGCGCCAAGTACAACTGGAGTGAATATGCTTTTCACACTCTGGGATTCCCCTGCAGTAACTAGCTACTGTACCAATGCTCAAAAAAAAAACAATGGAATTTCATGTTTGCACAAATAGCTTTGCACTGTTTCACTTGGTTAACCACCTTCTCTCTATATTGTTGGCATTAAAATGCAGTGATGGGCAAAGTCAAATTGAATATTAGGAAAATACTACACTGATGAAGTAGTTTGATGAACACAGTTGTGTAGCTTTCTGCAATCTGATAAACATACTGAACATGCTCACTTTTGCATTTCTGTACCTGAGCAGCAGCCTTTGGAGATCAGTTTAATCACACTGCAAGTCTGAATGTTGGCGAGGTAGAGATAAAGAAGTGCTTAGCTTTTAACTGTGGCTGATTCACAGGTGAACTCCGGGTCATGTTTTCTCTCTCTGATAATGATGTGTTACAGGTCAGTATGTGTTCACACTAATTACACTGTGAGCGGTGCCTTCTTATTCTCCTTAAAACCAGAACTGCTGTGCTGCTTTGACTCAGCTTCTCCGGTATATCCTCCATTATAATTATCTGAAACATCTGCCCAGCCACACAAACGGCAAGCAAACAACAAACCGTGCTTTTCGCTGTCTCGGGTGGGAGCACACATCTGTTTAAACTGCACTCAGCCCTGAATAGACAGTTTAGTAGTAACAGTGGAGCACCAGACAGTGCTGTCAGCACATTGATGTTGACAATCAAAACAGGTGTTTCCATATTTTGCTTGTGTTCATTTTTAAATATTAAGCTGAAGTATAGTGTGTGTATTACTGTGTGTATTGTCTGTGTATGCAGGTCTCTCCCAGTTTATCCACATGGGAGAGGAGGTAGATGGGGTTGATATGAGGGCAGAGGTGGGCCTGCTGAGTCGTAACATCCTGCTCCGTGGTGAGATGGAGCCTAGCTGCTATGGCAATGAGGCCTGCAAATTCTTCGACTTTGACACATTCGGAGGACATCTGAAGGTACACTCTTTACAGAGCAGGCAGCCACGTGCAGCTGTCCCTCTGATCTGCTCGTTTTGTCTTGTTCATCATGATCACTCAACAAAAATCTTTACATCTTTAACTCTGTCACCTCAAACGCAGCCTCCTGACCTTTTGTTAACGCCACTGTCTCCAAACCATAGATCATAGCAGGTTTCACCACCAGCTTCCCTTTCTCTCTTGCTGCTATTCTCACAAATAACCCCTGACACTTGTCTCTACCCACTCCACCCTGCCTGCAAACCCTTCCTCACCTCTCTTCCACGCTGTCCATTACTGTGGATGTTTGACCCCAGGTATTTAAACTCATCCATCTTTACTACCTCTACTCCTTGCAGCTTCCTCTTTCTGCCTGCCTCCTTCTCCTTCACACAGCTAGTCTTTCTTGCACACTACTGTTTTATTGTACACAATAAAAAAATTCTGTACAGCTGCCCAGCTTCAGAGGGTTCCTGCTTTCATGCTCTGTCAGAACTCGTCTTCCTTTGGCCCCATAGCTATTGCAGAAGTCCGCAGTAATTAGCAAATGCACACCTGGTGTAGCACTCTCCCCAGCTGATGCTGTATCCTCAGCCATCCTGCTCCACCTCTCCCTCCTACAACTAAACCACAAACAATACCCTGCCAGCACATACTGCCTGACTTAGACCAGGGATCTATGCAGCCTAACCGACTCCCTCCCTCCTGTGAACAAGAGAGGAACTTAGCCAGAGTCATTGGTGTCCTGGCCTCTGGACCACATCGAATTTAAAAGGTTGAAAAGCCAGATACCATTTGGTGATCTGGGTCTGAGATCCTTCATGTGGTGGAGCCACAGTTTACATCTGATGTGGAGCACTCAGTATTCAGCCCCATGCACCAGCAGACTGGGCAGGTCTGGGATAAACCTCTGGCAGTAGCCAGAAACTGGCTCATCTCCTTTTTTGTCTTGGGCATTGGCAAGCTGTGATGGGCAGCTGTCTTGTCCACTTAAGCGCACATCTGCCTACTAACCAAGTGATTTCCCAGACATTGCACCTTCCTCCATCCAACTGCGCACGTCTGCTGCTTGGCGGTGAGCTCAGCCTGCATCAAGGAGGCAGGAGCCAGTTGCAGCTTTGATTCTATGTATTTTGCCCTTGTACAGTACTTAATTTCCACTGGAACTACAGGATATCGGTTAAGGTCCCCACATATAGACTTGATATTCAATCCAATCCAACTTTATTTGTAAAGCACTTTAAAGAAAACAACAAGTTGAACAAAGTACTTTCCAGATCAAAGTACAATACAACACAGAAAATAAGCACAAAGAAAAAGATTTTTTAAATTAATTTTAAAAAATACTGTCCCAGGACAAACCACGTTCTGATTGAGCAGACACTGTACAGCCCAAATCCACCATTGCTCGGTGTATACCCCTTTGCATTCTTATGGGAACATCGGATATCCCTCCTGGAGTCGGTGTCAGAGGCACAGGAAACTGCACCACCTGAACTACCTCCATGAGCAGATACTCACTTCAGAAGTAACCAGGCTCCCACCTCCAGAACGTCTGTCCTAATACATGAAAACCCTCTAGTGATAGGCTAGGGCTCGGTGCAGCTCCAGCAGCCAACAAGGCCAAAGGCAACAAAGCAGGAACAGTTGGGTAAGATCCTGGAGAGGGAAGGAGTTTCTTCTGCTGTGCTGGAACTGGACGTAGGTCCCTTGGTCCCCAGCCAGCTGCAGCTTTTATGTTCTATTGAGGGGTCGCCAGTTTTCTTCAGAATTAATTGCTACAGATCTCCAAACTTCATGTGGCCTTCATATTAGCACAAGAGCAGTGTGCAGAGATCTTCATGGAATGGGTTTCCATCTCTGAGCAGCTGCATCAAAGCCTTACATCACCAGGCACAATGCAAAGTGTGGGAAGCAGTGGTGTAAAGCACACTGCCCCTTTAATCTAGTGGTGGAGACATGTTCCCTGGAGTGATGAATCATACTTCTCCATCTCAATCTGATGGATGAGTCTGGGTGTGGTGCTTGACAGGGGAACCGTACTTGTCTGACTTCACTGTGCCAAGTGTAAAGTTGGGGGTGTTTTTCAGGAGTTGGGCTCGGCTCCTTAGTTCCAGTGATAGGAACTCTTAATGCTTCAAATATTTTGGACAATTTGATGCTCCCAACTTTGTGGGAACAGTTTGGGGATGGCCCCTTCCTGTTCCAACATGACGGCACAGCACAAAGCAGGTCCATAAAGACATGGATGGGTGAGTTTGATGTGGAAGAACTTGACTGGCCTGCACTGACTCCTGACCTCAGCCGGAAAGAACACCTTTGGGATGAATTAGAGCAGAGACTGTGAGCTTTTCAGGCATCAGTGTCTGACCTCACAAATGAGCTTCTGGAAGAATGGTCAGAAATTCCCATAAATACTCCCAGAAGAGTTGAAGCTGTTATAGCAGCAAAGGGTGGGCTGGCATCATTTTAAACTCTATGGAATAAGAACAGGATGTTACTCAAGTGTATCATCTGACACTCGGTAAAAGTCCAAACAGATTGTAACTGGGATGAGAGCAGTCCCTGATCGTGGTTTGTGCTGTTAAAACACACACACACACACACACACACACACACACACACACACACACACACACACGGGAAAAAAAAACTGGAATCTGGAATCTTGAACTGACAGATTGTTGCTTTCTCCATGATCAGAATCAGGACCCTTGGTTCTCTTTCAAAGAGAATAAGTTTACTGCTCACCAACAGTGTCTAATATTTCCCATGTTTCTCGTTTCTTGTGGTAATTTTCACTCTCTATTTGGGGGCTTTAAAAGACTGCGGAAAAATTTGTTTGCAAAGCTTTTGGTTTTACTCGTTTCTAACCAGCAGCACTTGTGAGCTCTTTTAGTTCATTAAATGCATCAAATAAATCTTGAGAGAAATGCAAAGGACAGCAGCAGCTCTTTTGGAAGCTGACTTTACCAAAATCATTTTCCTGGTCCTTTCATCTTTTTTTACCATCAGGTGTCTGTGACACCAAGTAACACTTGCACTGCACATCATAGGTTATAGTATGTATTAAATATTTAGGATGTTTTAAACAAAGGCATTTAGAGCACATTAAGACCAGCAAGTTAAAATTGTCAAAGAGCCTTTTATAAAATAAATTTTTAAACTATTATTGTTATACTGAAACAATTTCTAGTCCTTTGTTTCTCGTAATCCACTAGACATTAAAGCGCCACTACAGCAAAAGGATGCAAGCTGTAATTAATTAAAGTGTGTTAACATCTAAATTGTTAATTTAGATTAGTGCTCATTAAGACTCTCAGACCTCTGTCTCTATACCTGCTCATCACTGAAACGTCCGTCTCTTCTGTCAGCTTTGCAGCCTACTGAGGACAAAGGGAACAGAGAGACATGGTGCGGCAGGAAGGGAAGGGAGGGCTCTATGCCTCCTTTCCCCAGGGCAAGCTATCACATTCTATTATAAATTTCCATCACAACCTCATGTCACATATTTCTCATACATGGGTGTGTGTACAGAATGAAATTGTAACGTGTATGCAGTACACACACACACACACACACACACACACACACAGGGTGAGAATCTCTTCACAATAAATGCCTCAGAACACAGTTCTCCCTTAGCAATTGTGTCAGTCCTGTTGTGTGAAAGCCTCATATCTCCACAATTATAGCCTTTTCGCAAAGACTATGATCTTAAGTCTTGGAACGAAAATCAGTGTAATTATAATAAGTGTTTTCTCATGATTCTCTGACTTTTCGGACATAACTATATCTCATCAAAGAGTCACTCTGCTCTCTATTGTCTCTTTATCTCTGCCATCTTCTTCATTCCCCACATTAACTCTTACCTGTCTATTACGTGTATTGTCATTCTATTTGTCATCCATTCATTCTTTTCTCCATTCTTTTCAAAAGTTCAGTGTTTTTATTGCATTATTTTACCATCTCGATTCTGTTCTGTTCCTCTCTCTTACTCATATTCTTACTACTTTTATAGCAAGCAGATCATTCCATTAAAATGGTTCAATGGGTACCATCAATTGCACCAAGGATCCCATTCAGTGACTGGAATTAGCAGAGGGGAGGTCTAGTACACAGTGATAAGCTACAATATGGTGTTAGCATACCTGTCAAACAACTTTAAGCCTTGCCAGTATCTGAAGTGGGTCTTATAAAAAGGAAATGCACTTGTTATTTAGAGGGAAATGATCCATAATGGCCAAAACTGTTTTTCTTTTTTTGTTTGTGGGGATTTTTTGTTTGTTTTGTCTTGTACCAGGCTGTAAACATGCTTTTATAAAATTATGTAAACTTATGTATTTCAACATGAGAGTCTGTGGGATTTTGTTCTAGTTTTGGAACTTTCATATTCATTTTTAGACTCAGATGTTACCATTTTAAATAATGGATATCATAGTGGCTGCATTCATCTTTCATATGTTGTATATGTTCACAACATAGTAATGGTTGTCATGTTATTACATACATGTACCTCCATTTGCTTTTGGTTTTTTTGCTTTTGTCTGATTGACGCAACAACCCGAGTGTGCTGACTGTAACGTAACTACTGTCATTACCAGGTGGAGAATGGTTTTAGGGCCGTTCATATAGCTGGGATGGAGTTGCAGCACATGGGCCAGCAGACAATGGGACACTACCCTGTCCATTTTCACATGAACAAAGATGTGGATGAGCGAGGAGGCTATAACCCTCCAACATCTGTCAGCGATCTATCCATTCACCATTCCTTCTCCCGCTGCGTCACCATCCATGGCTCCAATGGACTGCTGGTCAGTTTAAAAATCTATAATTTAATGATGTATAGTACCGGTCATTATTGTGCTGTATAATTATGTATTTGTCCCTACCCTCACCTGTGCTCACCAGCTCTTGTTAATGACCTAAAGAATGAGATTATAGATACAAGTGAGAGAAATAGCTTTTCTATGAAGGGTGGCTGGGATAAACTTTAGAGACTGGCTGAGAAGTTCAGTTGTTCAGTAGAACTGCTGCTTCTCCACATCGAAAGGAGTCAACACATTACATAAGTTATAAACGGACTTGCATGTAATTGAGTGAAATAATTATTCGATCCCCTACAACCCCGGTAGAATTCTGGCTCCCACATATTAGCTGTGTGCCAAATATCTCAAATTTCTACGTGTATAAAGCACACCTGTACATGGAATCAGTTTCTTCTATTCGAACCTCTCCATCACCGTGGGCAAGACCAAAAAGCTATCAGGAGACATCAGGAACCAGATTGGTTGGAATGGGCTACAAGACCATCAGCAAGAAGCTTGGTGAGAAAGTGACAACTGTTGGGGTTGATTATTTGGAAGTGGAAGAAATATAAAATGACCATCAATAACCCTCAGTCTGGAGCTCCATGCAAGATCTTACCTCATGAGGTAAGATCACAGGAGGAGCTTATTAATGATCTGAAGACAGTTGGGGCCACAGTCACCATTAATACCATTGGTAACACATGCCATTCTGGGGTGACATCTTGCAGCGCCTGTTTGCCAGGGAACATCTCAATGATTCAGAGAAGGCTTGGGAGAAAGTGCTGTGGTCAGATAAACGCAAAACTGAGCTCACGGCATCAACTCAACCTGCCTTGTTTGGAGGAAGAGAAATGTTGAGTATGACCCACAGAACATGACCCCCACAGTCAAACATGGAGGTGGAAACATGCTTTGGGACTGTTTTTCTGCACAATTTCACTGGGCCAAGGTATGCAGCTATGTACTGTAACATCCTGGACAAGAACCTCCTTCCCTCAGTCAGAACACTGAAGATGGTTCATGACTGGGTTTTCCAGAATCATCATGACCCAAAATATACTGCCAAGACAGTAAAGAGAGACTAAAGAAGTGCATCATGGTCATGAAGTTGCCCAGCCAGTCTCCAGGCTTCAATCCTGTGGAAAATTTGTGGAGTGAGCTGAAGCTTCAAGTTGTCAAGCGGCAGCCAAGAAGCCCGAGGGATTTAGAGTTTCTGTAAAGAGGGGTGGCCAAAATCCCAATAATTATTTCCTAGATTACTGACCCCAGATAAATGGCAGAATATAGATATAAAACTAAAAGTGGTGCATTCGGATTAGCGTGAGTAAAAAAGTCACTCTAACTCCTCTATGCCACACCTCTCAGCCAGGGTGGTTCAGCACTGGCTATTGCCTTGTTTCCACACAAAGCTGACCTCAGAGCACTGAAAGCAGAGCCAGAGTCAAGCATACTGGTCTCCCATTGCCACAGGTTTATCTGCAGTGCACATGGAACTCCTTCACCTTGACAGGCCTGTGTTAACAGAACACTGACACACCCATGAGAACGACACATGCTACAGATTCCACTGGCTCTCAGTCAAGCGTAATTAAGTATGCTTCCAGGGATAATAGCCAACTTCACCGCAAGATTTCAGTAATTTAAAGGATTGATGCAAATGGTTGAGAAGCTTTACTGTATGACTGAACATTGTTTGTGATGCAAGGGGAGAGCTCCCCTTCATTTTTGTCTGTTAATCAATGTCCATTTTTAGATTTCACTGAACGAGCACTGCCTGTCTTGTTTGCCGTGATGGAACAGCCTTGGTTTAACCCCTTTTTCTTATGTTTGGCACACCTAAATGGAACTCTTAGAATAACTGTAGAGCCAAAAGGCACATTTAGTGTGATTTGGAAGGAAAAATGTTTTTTTTTTTCTGAAACTGTTTAACATGCAAATGTAATATAACCCTAAACTATTCCCTTGGCCGTGCACTAGTGTGGCCTAGTCTACAATCAGTAAATGCTCTCTGTTGACCCTCAGGTAAAGGATGTGGTGGGATATGACACACTTGGCCACTGTTTCTTTACGGAGGATGGTCCAGAAGAAAGGAACACATTTGAGCACTGTTTGGGTCTGATGGTGAGAGCAGGGACCCTGCTACCTTCAGACAGAGATAGTAAAATGTGTCGTGACATCACTGATGGAGCTTACCCAGGATATGTACCCAACCCACGTCAAGACTGCAGGTAAGAGAAGAAAAGAAAAAAGAGTAAACACACAAACTGCATACACTAAATCTAAAAAAATCATTGAATTTTTAATTTAATCTCAGAACCAATCCAGAATATTTCTAAGGAAGTGTAACCTCAATGAAAGGTTTATCTTCATATCAAGAGTCTGATTTAAATTGAATGAAGCATTAGAACACTGGATCATTTGCTGACATGTCATAGAAATTGAACATTTAACAGTATTCCCTGAAAGCCCTCTTTTGCCTGATCATTTCTTAATAACGTTCAATTTTACAATATTGGATTACAAAGCTGTGGGGACCATTTCAAAATGGTAGATATCTTTCTCAAAGTATTGTAACTAAGTTGCTCTGTTTTTCAAAAAGCCTTCTGTAAAACTAGGACATGTCTCTATTCATCATTCATTTAGGAAAATAAGAACGACCCCTCTCTGGAGCTCTCTTTGTTGAGCCGAGCTTCCTTTAACTTTATCTAGTAATGACTTCATGAATTTCTTCACAAATGAAATTTTAACCATTAGAGCAAAAATTATTAATAAGCCTCCCACAGCAGTATCATTTACAGCAACTTTCTATACTCCAGATATTTATTTAGACTCTTTCTTTTCGATCTTTCTAAGTTAACTCCAAAAATTACTTCCTGCTAACCTGCTCACGAAGTCCTACCATTTATTAATACTTAAACATGATCAATCTATCTCTATTAATGGACTAAATACCACAGGCCCTCAAGGTGGGAGTAATTAAAGCATTACTTAAAAAGCATTCACAGTCATCGCTCAACCCTGCTGTCTTAACTAATTATAGGCCAATCTCCAGGCTTCCTTTAATCTCAAAAAATCTTGAAAAGGTAGTTGTAAAACATCTAACTTTTCATCTGCAGAAGAATCATTTATCTAAAGAGTTTCAGGAGTCAGAATTCATCACAGTACAGAAACGGCATTAGTGAAGGTTAATAATGATCTTAGTAGTGGACTCATCTCTGTGCTTGTCCTGCGTCCTAAGTGCAGCATTCAGTATTGTTGACCATAATATTTTATTACAGAGATTAGAGCATGCCATAGGTATTAAAGGTACTGCCCTGGTTTCAGTGGTTTGAATCATATTTTTCCAACAGGCTGCAATTTGTTCATGTAAATGGGGAGTCTTCTTCACACACTAAGGTTAATTAGGGAGTTCCAATTCTATTTAAACTATAAATTCTTCCTTTGGACAGTATTATTAGAAGGCATGGGATATATTGTAATCTCTATGCAGATGATTCTCAGCTTTATCTACATATGAAGCCAGATTACGCACACCAATTAGTTAAACTGCAGCAATGTCTTGAAGACATAAAGCCCTGGATGACCTCTAATTTCCTGCTTCTAAATTCAGATAAAGAAAAATGAGATATTGTACTCGGCCTCACAAAACTTAGAAACATGGCGTCTAAACCAGATTCTTACTCTGGATGGCATTACCTTGGCCTCCAGTAACCAGAAATCCTGGAGTCATGTTTGACCAGGATATGTCCTTCAATGCACATAACAAATATGTAGGACTGCTTTATTGCATCTGTGCACTATTTCTAAAATTAGAAGCATCCTGTCAATGGATGTAAACACCTTGTCATTGTTCTGTATTTGTGTAAGGCTAAATAAGCCATGCATTGACCATACTCTATCCATGCAGGTTGCTTTTAAGCACAAAAATAAGCATTGTCCTGTATTGCTATTGATGCATGAATGACTCTACCTAGCTACCTAGGAGCCAAACAATTCCTGTTTTTCCTTGCTTTTCCAGCTTTAATAGTGGAACATACATCATGACTCATTTGTAGGGATCATTCATCTACAACACATTATAAAGACATGATGTCATTTTAATTTTAGAATAGCATCTAATTCATATCCCCAAAACATTCATGATGCATGATAAACACTCCTCTAACAATTAAAGGATCACTCTGGAAACTCAGATCTCAGTGGGGAAAAACATCATGCTGGATATCTAGAGTCAAGATTCAAGACAATTAGTTGTCCTTGTGCAAGCATACATTCTAAATAATAAAAACAATACAACTGAAATATATTCTGACAGCTAGGTGCCAGAAAATGCCATAAAACAGAAATTTTATGTCTTTTAAAAACATGGAAATATTTTGGCAGTTGGAGTGCCAAACAAATTTGGTAAAATATATAGATATTTTCCATAGTACAGAATACAGAGGATTTCTGTAATTTTATAGGATGGGAAATAAAAATAAATACAAACATGGACAAATGAAAAATACAATTGATTTAGGTTTAAATTTTTAAGAAATATTTCATTTGCTTACAGATTTATTTATATTAATAGAATAGAATAGAATAGAATAGAATGCCTTTATTGTCATTATACAGAGGTACAATGAGATTAACTGTGTAAAAACTGTGATATTACATAATAATATGATTAGTGACTCTTATAATTAATCAGACTACAAATTGTAGAAAAGTACTGTTATTAAGTTGTGTTGTATGATATCAGTTTTATGGCATGAATAAGAGAAATACTTTTTTTTTTTTACAATCTTAAGCAATTAAAACACACCTACTCCCTGTGCCTGAGAGAAAGAAAAACAAGCCTGTGTGAGTGCAGGAGACATTTGATTAGCTAACTCTCTCTAAATTCAAAAATGTCTGTAAAGCTAAAACCACTAACATTACCATAGACATTAGCTTTGCTAGCACCTAGCTCCTCTTAACATCATGAGAGGGAAGAGCTGGTTTAATAATTTATTAATTACGGTGTAGATTGGGGAGCGGGAGGTCTGAAAAAATGTATGTAGTCCACACAATGCCTCATAATGTCATAATGTCTCATAATATCAGAGCATGGGCGCCTATGTTTTGTGATGGGTGTGTGAAACCTCTTTATTGGGACATGCATGAGTCATTATATAAAGATATTGCAGTAATAAGTGGTCCATATTACAACGAAACTGCAGAAGCCTTTTACAGATCACACTCCTCTGTTTGCTCGGGAGCATTGTGTTATTATTTTAATCAGTTTGTGCAGCATCCTTCTCTTGACAGTCATCTCTAGAGTAGTTCCAATGACAGATACAGCCTTCGTTAAGAGTTTGTTTGGTCTCTTTAAGTCACTGGCCCTGATACCACTTCCCCAACAGATGACTACAAAGAAAACTGCACTTTCCACAACAGACTTGTAGAAGATATGCAACATCCTGTTGCACACACTTAAAGACTTAAGCTTCCTCAAGAAGTAAAGTACTGTATACATTGACCCTTCCTGTTCGCATCTTCAGTGTAACATTTACAGTCCAGTCTGTTGTCTAGGTGAACTCCTAAATATCTGTAACTCTCCACCACCTCCACCTCTTCTCCCATAATGGATACAGTATTTAGTGCAGTAGTAGTCTACTACCATCTACGGTTCTGTGTATTCAGCCTCCTCTTTCTACAGCCCATGATCGCAGAGTCATCTGAAAATTTCTGTAGATGACAGAACTCTGTGTTGGACTGAAAACCTGAGGTGTTCAAGGTGAAAAGCAAAGGTGAGAGTTCAGTTCCCTGTGGTGCTTCTGTACTGATGATGACTCATGCAGACTCTCATCCCTTCAGCTGTCATGGTCCTGGGCCGGTGGCCCAGCGTGTTATGTTCTTTGTGTTAATTCTGTTTTGATTATCCTTTCCGTGTCAAGTATTCTGCTTTTGCTTATGCTCCCCTGTCCTGTCATGGTTCCTGTGTCTGTTGATGTGTTTAGTTTGGCTTCCTATGTTTCCCTGCTTGTTGGGTTTATATTTTGGGTCATGTTAGATTCCCTGTGTTTCCGTGTGTTTGTTACTTCTCCGTGTGCCATGTTAGGGCACTTCCTGTTTTATTTTGACCCTTGGTCCTGTGTGCTTGTGTCTGGTTTTGCTTCCCTTTTGCCTTGTCTGTGATTGTGTTCAGCTGTGCCCCTCACCTGTTACCCGTCCACTCGTTAAGCCTTGTCTATTTAGTACCTTTGTTTTACCTTGGTCCTTGTCGCGTCCTTGATGTTAGTCTTGATGTTGCTGTTAACCCTATGTGTAGTGTCCCTGCTGTGAGTTTTAAGTTCAGTACGGTTATGCCATGTTCATGTCCCGAGTCAAGTTTTGTTATTAAAAGTTAAGTTAAAAGTTAGTTCCCTGTTTCTGTGAGTCCTGCGTTGGGCTCCTGCCACGCCAGCCATGCCAGCCACAGCAGCAGGACATGACATCAGCTGCACAAACTGTGGTCTGTTCATCAGGTAAGCAATAGTCCAGGAGGCGATGGAGGCATCAGCCCGCATGTTTATGAGCTTCTCCCTCAGCAGATAGGACTGAATGGTGTTAAACGCACTTGAAAAAACAAAAACCATAATCCGTACCGGGTTTCCTGATTTAACCACGTGGGAGTAAGCTCGCTGTAACAGGTAGATCGCATCATCAACTCCAACCTCAGGGCAGTAGGCAAATCATAGAGGGTCCAGAGAGGTGCTGACCTGGGGTCTAAAATTAGCTATCATCAGCCTCTCCAGGAACTTCATGGCATGTGAGGTTAGGGTGACTGGTCTGTATGCATGCCTGACAATCTCAGGGCAAGCACCTAATGACAATATGGATGGTATCCTCCTCCCAGATTTCAGCCAGGGCATCACTAAGCCCTTGGATAATCTGATGTGCAATTTGGCAGTGGCAGAGTGACTGAAATATAATGTCCAGGAGGTGTTATTGGATTTAGGTCAGGCAGGTGTGAGGGCAGGTCAATGGTATCAATTCCTTCATCTTTATGAACTGCCTGGAACTCTCACCACTTAAGGCTAGGCATTGTTGTACACCAACAGGAACCCAGGACCAGAACCAATAGTGACCCCGGCCCTAGCCAAATACAAAATGAGTGGGGAAAAAAAGGGTATGGGATCAAATTTTAGTGGCCTCCACCTGTTAAACCAAGGGCTCATCACATTGTTTCCTCATTATTGCGCTTCTTGTGTACCTATTGTTAATTTCATTAATTTCATTAACACCAAAGTAGGTGAGAATGAAACCCCCTCTGCTGACCTACGGTGTCTTATAAACATCCTTATGTTTGAACATGGTGTTCATTGTGGACAAACTGTGTTTTGCACAGATGTCCAATAACAGAAAACCACTCAGCAACCCTCTTGTCCTCTGGTAAAAATGCCAATCTACAACAGCAAGCAGAGGGTATATATGGATGCCCAACCCAACCCACCACCTCTCACCAAGGCCAACTCCAGACTGGAACAGAATCCAGTCCCTCTTCATGAGCCTGGTTCCAGAGCCCAGGCTGTGCATTGATGTAAGCCCGACTATATCTTGCCAGTATCTCTCAACCGAACACAAGACCTCAGGCTCTTTCCCCACCGGAAAGGTGGCATTCCATGTATCAAAAGCCAGTGATCAGTCAACCAAGGCCTCCATGCTTGGTTGCTGCTCAACACATACTGTATTCAACCCCTACCTACCTCTTTGAACTGCACCCAGCCAGGCCACATGGGATAAGGCCCAGCCACAGTTGCGCTCCCGCAAGCACTGTCCCCATGCCTGGCTCCAGAGTGGGCCCCTGGTAACTGGGTAAACTGCCTTCTTGAGCTTTCTCTGATAAGGGTAGTCTGACTCAGTTTTTGTCTGGCCCCTCACCCAGGACAGATTTGCCTTGGAAAACACTACGAGGGAGCAAAAGCTAAAGGACAACATAGCCCCTGAGATCACTGGGATACACAAACCACTACAATAAGGTTGCATTTTTGGAGAATTTTGATTAGAAACTGTTAACTGTTAAAAACTAATTTTTTAACAGTTTATCATGATGTTATCATGTTACCTCACAACTACACAACAACAGACTAAAATGACAGACCAAACAATACTGTAGCTAGATCATTTACTAGTAATAACTAATACTTCTATTTTGCAAGCGACACCTGGTCTCATAAAATATTTTTCTATTGACCTTGCTTTTTTTTGCCAGTTAACTGATTACAAATTCATGTGGCATGAGCATATAATATGGAGTAATGATTAATGTGGGGGTGTTTTTTGACTATAAAAACCTGCCTTTGAATGGCACATCTTACACAGCTATGACAACTTGAATTAGCACAGCTCTTTTCAGTGTTAACTGTGTCTCTCCCTGCCAGTTGTATACATCTGGGTAAAATGCTTTCTTCTTGAAACTTCCCTATGACCCTCAGTCAAATGTATAGACAATAAACAAGACGGAGTAGTGAAACTGTCTGACCTGCATTATTTTACAAGTCTATGAAAAATAGATTGAACTACATTCTTGATTTATTACGTCAGGACAGTTCTTAGTGTACTGTAGTGTCTGTAATGCCTTTTTCATACTAAATGCAGTTTGTTCTTAAAGTGTGTGTATGCCTCTGCACG
>VOQJ01045953.1:0-12780 GCA_015052665.1 Apistogramma diplotaenia | reverse complement strand
AAAAAATCTGTTTTACAAGAACACTGATGAAATAGACAAAATACGATTAAATATCCAGAACACCTGGATGCTTCAACTGTTTCGGAAAGGCCCTGCGTGTATCCCGCCTGCACTGACCGCCTTTATCCCTGCACGCTCCTGTCCACGCAATGACGTCAGCCATCGAGGCAGCGCGAGTGTGCGGGGGGGGGGGGGGGGGCACAAACTGGGCTGCTGTTACTGGCAGTTACTGAAATTTGAAATGCAAACAAACACACCGGCTGTGTCTGAAGGTACAGGTTCGGCTTTTCCACCCACACGGAAATAAACGTGTTTATTTCACGCTGAGGAGAAGTGGGAAATGAGAGTTTAGAAATATTTCCAGTATATTGCTGTTACCGAACCCGTGTGCAGTAAGGCTGGGGTGTCCTGGCGCATGTGCACAAAGATGCTGCTGTAAATGACTTTTTGGCCGAACGTTTCCACGTGTCAAACACAGCTGCTGTGAGTGATGTGGAGCCGCTCCACGGCAGAAACAACACTCATGTCACAGAGCAGCAGCTACAGTGTTGTTGTGGGGTTTAAGGCCACAGCTGTTCCCATACCCCTGACCCCTGACCCATACTCCTATATAAATGTTGGCCACAGAGGAAGGACCGGGGAGCCCCCACGTTTTTGCCTGTCTTTGTGTGTGAAATATGTGGACTGAAAGCCTGTGTGAAGCTGGCCCTGCTGCTGATGGTGGAGAACCTCCACTGCTTCAGTGACTGGGATGCAGGCTGTGGTTTCCATGGTTACTGTTCAGGGTAGTCATCAGTTTGATATTAAGCTAATGATGCTTTTCAGTTTCTACCTTTATACAACAATCTTGCTGGACGAGGGTTGGTAAGCAGCCATGATGGCTCATGTACAATACAGTCAGGTCAGAGGTCGTAGGACATTCAAATTCACAACATAAATGCATGTATTGAAAATCTTGGACGACTTTGAATATCAGCGACCTTGACCTCCAGGTAAAGGTCAAAGGGCACGAGCACGGACAACAGGACCTGTGTCCTACGGAAAACTTTAAATCAGCTAAAGCGTCTGCTGGGGGCGGAGCTTGTTGTGCCCAGCAACACGTTTTTGTTTCTGCGTGTTCGTTAATGCTGCATTTTTCAGAACAACAGTGACTCTTTCCATCAAAACCATTTCTTGATGCTTTGGTCCTCACTGTAGCGCTTCACAAGCACCTGTTTCATTTTTATGTGTTCTCTGGGCTGAGACGTTCAAACCTCCTTGAACAAGGACTGTGCAAAAGTTTTGAGCCGGCACACTTTGATCCCGAGGAGCCAGATGTATCTTACTCCACGTGAGCAGCAGGTCTCCAGGCTTTCAGGTGTTTTTGAACACTGGCTGATAGTTAAATCATTTCCTGTCCAGTCCTTGTGCCTGATTAAAGTTTTTTATTTGTTTGTGAAGCCACTCAACACTGACCCATAATTCAAGCATCAAAAGGGCTCATAACTCAGGGGATGAACCAGACACTTTGTTACCAGCAGCCTGAGCAGGAACACATCAGAAGGATCCCTGCCTCAGAGAGGTCAGACTGCTGGAGCTCGTTAGACTTGTTCAGACTCATGTATGTAAATTGCTGCACCTGCTCCACATTTCACTAACAAAACAGAAAGAAATGAAGGGCGGTTCAAGACTTCTGCACAGGACTGAACTTCATTACAAAGTGAGTGCAGACGTCAGTATTAGTGTCCTCAGTGTTAATGTTGACAGAACACATTTTAGCATTGCAGTCATATTTCATGTGTAGCATGTAGCATAACAAAGAGTAATGCTCATATACAGTCTTTATATACATACAGTACAAACAGCACAGCAGAGCTTTTCAGTGTGCAGCAGCTTTGTGGCAAAGCTTCAGCAGCTGCTTCACTTTTACTGTTAGCAGCTGAATGACAGACGTAAAACCTGCTCACCCATCAAAGTGCGTCACAGCTGAGGACCTCCAGTGTTTTAAAGAGTCGATGAAACACACGATTAAAATCCTACACCTGACTGGAAAACTGAAACAGGAGATGGTCAACCAGGTGAGATCGTTAAAACAGGAGATGGTCAACCAGGTGAGATCGTTAAAACAGGAGATGGTCAACCAGGTG
Organism: Apistogramma diplotaenia; assembly: GCA_015052665.1. Taxonomy (NCBI): domain Eukaryota; kingdom Metazoa; phylum Chordata; class Actinopteri; order Cichliformes; family Cichlidae; genus Apistogramma; species Apistogramma diplotaenia. Next base: position 10,654 of record VOQJ01045953.1, on the reverse strand, counting down.
AGATCGTTAAAACAGGAGATGGTCAACCAGGTGAGATCGTTAAAACAGGAGATGGTCAACCAGGTGAGATCGTTAAAACAGGAGATGGTCAACCAGGTGAGATCGTTAAAACAGGAGATGGTCAACCAGGTGAGATCGTTAAAACAGGAGATGGTCAACCAGGTGAGATCGTTAAAACAGGAGATGGTCAACCAGGTGAGATCGTTAAAACAGGAGATGGTCAACCAGGTGGGATCCTCCAGGACTGAAAAAAAAACTGCAATTCCTCCAATGGCCACTTGAGGCTAGAAAATCAGCCCTCATAGGTTTCCATGTAGAAAGGCTCCACCTTCATAACACTTCAGCAGGCTCAAAGTTAGGAGCTTTGCTGCTTTGATTGGCAGGTGTTACTGCACACCTTCACTGAGTGGAGGTCTCCACCACCTTAATGCTGCTGGAGCATTTTAATGGAATAATCTAAGGAATATGACAGCTTCTCGTATGGTACGAACCATCCAGGAAGCTTCAGTTTGGCGACTGAAATTATGACATTCTACTGATTTCCATCTGTAACCAGAGGAGTCGCCCCCTGTTGAAAACAAGAAAGAATGCAGGTTTAAGGAAAGTCCATTTTTTATCTTCAGTCTGTGGCTCTACAACACAATCTAACCACGACCAATGACACAAGAGGATGTCAGAGGCTACCCCCACACCGCTGTGCTCATTAACCAGGTGTTGGAGGATCTGATCTGCAGTGGTGGGAGACATCGGCTTCAGCATCACCTGGTGTGAGGGATGGTCTCAGCCTGGTCACACCTGCAAACACTGTGGAGCTGCTGGGTGGCAGGTACAGTTCAAAGGTTCGCGTTAACTATGACGGGGGGACGGTGTGGTGCCCCGTGCTCTGAGCGACATCCATCAGCCTCTGCTCCATCAGGGCTTCTAATCTCCCGACACAATCAAAGCTCTAAACTCACCAGGGCTTTTATTTTGGTGTCCACGGGCTGAGCAGGCTGGGTGCAGCACTCTGAACAGGTTTAACACACCTGTCTGACACCTTTGTTTCACTGCTGGGGAGTCACAAAAAGTGTTTTCTGACTCCGTCACAGTTTTTGGTAAAGCTGCAGTTTTTGCTGTCACCTTTTCCTCTGTCCTCATCTGCCGCCTCCTTTATTCCACACGGAGCACATTCGTGTCCTCCTCCCTGGACCCTTCAGAGAACTCCCACATCTTTGCTTTGAGCCGTCGGAGGAAATGAACCGTAGTATACGAGGAGGACGTGTCAGCCTCTGGGTGGAGCACAGAGATGTGCAGGAGGACGACTCTCGTCTAACTACATATTAATAATATATAACTAAAGTTGTGTGTGTGATTAAATAAAGGTGTGATGTCACACTGTGCTACGTTGCCAATTTAATTCCAGGTAGCAGTAAATATATTAAGGTGGTGCCTCTGAGATCATTAAACATGGCGGCAGGCTGTATGAAAACAGGGCAGCTCTAAGTTTGTGTCTCTGCTGGGGGGGCTGCTGGGGGGGCTGATGAGGAGAGGACACAAGGAGAGGAAATAAGGATGTAGAAACTGAGAAGGGGAACGTTTAAAAATGTACATTTTATCATCTATGATTAGAAACAGATTTCAGTGCATGTTCTTCTATTATCTACGATAACACAGTAATATTACCCAGGATGCACTGAGGAGCAGCAGCCTGTGAGCACCTTTGGTCATGTGACTGCAGTCAGGTGAGGTGTGGTCAGCACCTGTGGATCAGCTCCAGCTCAGTGTCCATGCTCTCTTCCTCAGCGCTGCTCTGCTCAGTCGCCTGCTGCTGCTCTTTGGGGCTGAGAGAGGAGAGCAGGGAAGTGTGAACTGCATCATCACTCCTGCTGAGAGTCTGTCCTTCATCCACCTTGAAGTCTGCAGGGGCTCCTGATTCTGCTCCCATCTCACCGATACCCCGCTGTCCCTTCACCTCCACGCCTGTCTTCGTCTCACCGATCACCAGCCGTGGCTCGGCGCCCGTCCCCGATTCACCGTGCAAACCCAAATCTGCCTCCATCGTTTTCATCATCAGCTCCTGAGTCAGGCCCAAACCGGCCCCATCAATCAGCCCCAGATCTTCCTTTCCGTGCAGACTCACCTCTGAACCCTGGCCTTTCTCGGTCTGCCCTGACACCCCCTCCTCATTCGCATGCCCTGAATCACTACACAGACTCAGCCCAGTCTGACCACTGAGCCCCGCCTCTGGTCCTGTCTGTGGCTGGTCTCCGGTCAGTGCTGCTGCCTCTTTGGCTTGTCTGATGCAGTTGATCCACTGCTGTTTGTTGAAGGCGTCGCTGGCCTGGAAGCAGTGGCTGTGCAGCTGACCTCCAGTACGGTGTGAAACCCGGAAGAAGTTCTTAGCTGAGAGGGAAGAGCAGAAGACACAGGCGGTTATTACTGTTACATAAATAAACAGGTAAACATTTATGTTAAATATTGCACTTTGCAGAACATTTCAAATATAACAAAGCAGCAAACGAAAAGCACATCAGAGCGTTCATCCAGCCCCCGAGTGTTAGAGTCTAAGCACCACACGCACTGCACGCCAGTCACATCGTGATGTGTCATAACCCACTGAATACCATCTGATTGGTCTGAATAAACATGTGCTGCCAAAAGCCTCTACATCCCTAGAACCAATCAGAGAGCAAGACTGGATCATGTATTTTCAGGAGTGGTGGTCAGACTGGAAACAGCTGTAGGTGGGTCAACGAGATTCCCTGAACCCGGATCGATCCCGCTGCCGAGCGTTCTCGCCTCCCCCCGGTGCTCCCGCCTCCTGCTGTGAGGGTCTCATGGGGGGACCGACAGCGGCGCATGCTGGCTGGGTCGGTGGCTTGATGCCATACATTATATCCATAATGACTTGTATACACCTGTGCTGTCTCCATAACAACCGTTAACATAACAGAGAAGAAGATGTGAGTGTGAGACTTACACATCATTAAAAATAGCAGATTTAAAAGAAAATGTTCCTAATGATAATATGACCCCTGACCTAGGGTGACTGCTGCTGAGGCATCTTATCCATCCATCCACTGCTGCTTATTTGGGTCCAGGTCGGGGGGTCACTGTTCAGACCTCCCTCTCCCCGACCCCTCCTCCAGCCGGGTGGACGGTCAGGTGGGCATTAAGACTTGCTTATACTCCACTGCAGACACGGACAGGTGGAGTCATCCCTGTTGACGTGCACTGCCTGGGTGCATGCATGGCTGGAGCTTTGTCTTGTATTTATCTGCAGCTTGGTCTGCACAGTCCCAAAAACATGCACTTGATGCTCCCACTCACCGTCTGATGATGAAATGTCTTCCCACAGACTCAGTGTAAAAGAGCCAAAGTAAAATGACAACTTCTCTCCAGGGTCTTTGGGGTCTCCCCCAGCCTGGATTAGACCAAAACACCTCACCCAGAAGGTGGCTCCTCTCAGTGTGAGCAGTGACTCTACTCAGAGCATCTCCGAGGCTGGGCCCGCACTCCCAGGGAGGGGCTCATTTAGCTGCCTGTAACCACCATCTCATCTTAGGGTCGCGACCTGTCGCTCATGGCCACAGGTGAGGGTACGAATGTAGATCGGCTTTGAGCTCATGCTCAGCTCTCTTCACCACGACAAACCAGGAGAGTATCCAGATTGCTCCAGTTTGACTAAGTCCCAAACACCAACTCCAGCTTTAAGCCTCAGTTCGCCTGACGCGCTGACAGGGCAAAGGTCGGCTGTCGTGGGAGTCGTTCATTTCTGCTACACCGAAGTAAAAAGCAGCTGTGCACATCATCCCCCTCCAAACATGACTGTATGCTGCAGCATTAAGACACAAAACCGATGCTGATTTCAAGCTTCTGTGTGCTTTGTGTATTACTGACTCCGCTCATTGTTGCTGAAGGCCCCCCTGATGGATCCGCCCACTCTTATCTCTCCATCTGATAGGTCCTCCAGGTCCAGCTGGCGGATGGGGATGGGCTGGCGGCAGAGCTGATAGCTGACCGGCTGCTCGTTCAGCGAGATGGATCTGGTGATGACCAGGATGTCCTGGAAGAGGAACACGTGAAGTTTCTGGAAAGAGACCACGACAGAGAAAAGATGTTAAAATGGAAACATCATCTCTCTGCAGCAGGTTGATGAAGGTGAAAAAACACCTTCAAAGCTCACCTGTGCTGTCAAACTGCACCTGTAACAGACTTTATTTCAACAAGAATCTGACAGAAACAACTTCACTGACGAGTTTAATCAGCGGATGCTGAGGTCTGTGAGGACTTCAGCCCAGGCAGCACCTTTAAAGGGTCTCTTCTACTAGAGGGGCTTTGCATGATTCACAGTTCAAAATAAGCCTTATTTATCTTATTCTGAGCCTTGGTGCAGCCTTTCAGTTTATGCAGCTTTAGCTCCTCCCCCTTGAAGCCTTCTTTCTTCTGATTGGCTCCGCCTCACAAACAGAAGGCTGTACAGTGAGGCTGCTGTCAGAGCTCTGAGAGCAGCTTCTCGCTCACTGGGATCACACACACCGACCTGCCCTTTAACCTTTACACTGACTGAAGGAGGCAGAACATGAAAAGGTAGAAATGCACTGACGAGTCCTCTGTGGTTCTTCAGCTCTCCGTGGCAGCTCAGGGTCTTGGAGCGCTCGATGAGCTCGCTCCTTTGTCCGTCCTCCGTGTACAGCAGACGGTCCTTGTAGTACTGACACTCGGATTCTCCCGTCCGCCTGTTGATGTCGGCCACCACGCTCTGAACCATCAGCATCTGTGGGGCAGACACACGGTTATCTCAGCCGGCTGCTCTCAGGACCTGCTCCGCTTAGGCTTCGACTCAAGATGAAAACCTTTGAGTGACTTTGTGAAGCAGTGGAGATGTTGTGACTGCAGCCCCTGAGCTGCAGCCGTGGGGGTCTCACAGCTCCACAGCTCTCATCTGCGAGCATCAACGAGGAGCCCAGATGTTCCTGCCTCTGTGTGGCTGCGGTTACTGTCTTTGTGATGAGGTGTATGACCCTTTACAGCCTGGTGCTCCCAACTGATTCAACTGTGATGTTAGTTTTCCTCACCGCTTCGTCCAGGTGCTGCCGATCCGGGTGGTCGTTGGCCGTGTGCTTCAGGATCTCCCGGAGCAGCAGCGGGTATTTCACCAGCCGGCTGCGCGGGATGTCCAGGAAGTTCCACAGGTCCAACTTCCTGCTGAAAGGTGACTGCAGACAGCGCTGCAAGAAGTCCTGGACTCGCCGGTCCTGCTTCTTCTGGTCCAACAAGGCCTTGGCTTTCACCTGGTTACTGCAGTACGGCGTGTAGGCGGAGAGGCAGGGAAGCTGGAGCGACACACACACACACACACACACACACACACACACACCTGCTTAGAAACACGTGATGAAGAGCTAATATCACATCTGTTGGGAAAACACTCACCCAGTGGGTCAAGATGTGTCCGACGTGCTCCGTGGAGCCGTCGGGTTTCCTGGCAGCTCGGAGGCGACTCAGCAGGTCTGAGGAGAGACAGGGAGGCGTATTTATGGAGGTCAGAGTGGGAATAATGGGTGCTCCATCGAGGACCACAGAGGGCTGACCTGCACCAGTCAGACTGTGTCAGGTGTCTACAAGCAGCAGGGAGGAAGATGCACACAAACGTCACCTGGGCTCCAATCAGGGAGGCTGAGGAGGCTAATGTGACCTCCTCCTCCGCTGAAGGTGGAGTTTCTCCCATCACAGAGGCTTAAAGAGTCAGCACTCGTTATCCAGTTCATACAGGCTGTTTAAGGCCCGTTTAATTAACCTGAACCTGACGAGCACCTGTGTCTGAGGAAGCCGCAGCGCCCAGCAGAAAGATGGAGGTGATGCGACCGTAACTGAAACGTGTTCCCACCTTCATGCAGAGGTATCAGAGACTCCAGGGTCCCAAAGATCTGGTTCAGTTCCTGCTCCGTCATGATGGCCAGCGTCAGCATCGGGTCGTGGTAGGCCTGCAGCACACGCAGAGAAACATGCAGGTGAGAACGCAGGAGAACGCTGGGTTCTTCAAACACAACGTGTTTCTTCACCTTCTTGGCCAACTTCAGGTCCTCCACCAGGTCCTGCTCGCCCTGCGCCAGCTCAAAGATCACCTGCGAGGGGAGGAGAACTGGTTTTATGTCACATTGATCAGTGGTGAAGGAGAACACCAACGTGTCACTGAGGACAGCCTCTTTTTACCTCCTGCCGTTTTATCTCCTTGGGGCTCAGAGGCTGTGCGGCTCCCAGTCGGACGTCGAACGTCTCGCTCCACAGCTTGCTGTCCCGACGCTTGGAGGCCGGAGCGGTCGCCGTGGAAACCCTCGGGGCGGTCAGGGAGGACGAAGGGCCGGAGAGCGTCGCTGTAACACGTGTCTTCATCGCTGAGGAGGAAGGAGGAGGAGGAGCAGCTCTCTCCGCCCGGCTCTCATTCCGAAAGGTGATGGAGCGCTGCAGAGACAGAGGCAGGTCTGACACATTCACTTCTGCTCTTTCAGCACCTGCAGCTTGAAGCTGGTTGGCGTCCTGTGAATGAGGTGATCCGAGCCACAGGTGGACGCTCCATGTCCCCACATGTTCATAAAAGTGTGGGCAAAGTTTTAACTACAGCTTGCAAAAACGACCTGAAACCTCTTAACCTTTGACCTCGACCAAAACACAATTATGAATTCATGTTCACAAATTCAGCAACAAAGTATTTGGACCACAGACTGTATATAAAAGAAGGACAAAAACAGACAAATTACGACTTTGTCACTTTTTCATGGTTAAAACTGGTATTTATATTATGATCCGCTAGTCCAGTAGCTCGCGCCGTATTGGACGAAGCCGCTGTGATGTCACTCAGTTATGAGTGACATCATCAGGCAGCGATATTAAAGTGATGCATGAAACCAAGCTGCAGCCATGGAGCCTGAAGATGTCCTCACATGAACAGATACACTGAAAGAGGAACACAGGAACAGAAAGGACTCAAAAACCTGAAGACATCTGATTGGTTCACCTGCAGTGTCTGGCCAATCCTCTTCAGCGGCGTGGTCTTGACGGGCGGCAGCAGGCTGGCCAGAGACGCCACCCGGGACAAAGGCTTACTGCGCTTGGTGCTGGGCTCCTGGGGACGAGCAGAGTCACATGGTCACACTATGGCACCAGCCGGAGCCTGGTGGACCTCTGATGGCTGCTCAGAGAGCTCCTCCTCTAAAGCCTCACATGCATCACCAAACTGCTGGATGAAAACAGCAGCACACCTGAGTACCTGCAGGCAGGTGCACGCAGCCACCGTGCTGGGCCTTTCACTGGTTACCGGCTGAGTGAACGATTCTGCTTTCTGCTAATCATTCTGGGTGGCTGCATCTTTAAAGCAGACCTGAAAAACTGAGAGCAAACTTTGGAGCAGCAAATATCAGGTTTGTCACGTTTTCTCCGACACAGGAAACGTCTGTAACATTTAATGTGCTGCAAATGACGCTTTGTGGTCCAGTGAAAGTAAACGTAAGCTGAACACGTCAGACTCAAAGGCCTGATCAGGACGCATCGTGTGAGCAACGGGGACACCTGCTGTTCACCTGGGTTTCTGCAGCTGCCACTGGGCTGACTGCCCTCAATGTGGACTTACAGTAAATCACTGTGTGTGTGTGTGTGTGTGTGTGTGTAGCTCTGCCTGGCAGCCCACGGTCAGCTGACCTACTGAAACACAGGAACCAGGTGGCTAAAAATAAATCGACCACTGACATCATTTGTTTTCACCTCAGGTCAAAGGTCGCCCCCCAAACAGAGTTTCCCAGTTTTCAGTGAAGAGTAAAGTGACGAGTAAAGTGACGAGTAAAGTGACGAGTAAAGTGACGAGTAAAGTGACGAGTAAAGTGACGAGTAAAGTGAAGAGTAAAGTGACGAGTAAAGTGACGAGTAAAGTGACGAGTAAAGTGACGAGTAAAGTGACGAGTAAAGTGACGAGTAAAGTGAAGAGTAAAGTGACGAGTAAAGTGACGAGTAAAGTGACGAGTAAAGTGACGAGTAAAGTGACGAGTAAAGTGACGAGTAAAGTGAGCTCCGGCTGGATGTTTCGGGGTTCAGTTTGGATCATAAATGATTGTTTATTCGTCCAGAAGTTTCCATCAGCTGTGACGGCTCATTCAAACTGACAGCAATCAATTCGGCACCGGCTGCTCATCTAATTACAGCAGCTCACAGCTGAGCTCTGAGTCCCTGATGTTTTATCATTGTATATTTGATAGTCATTATGGTGCCTGCTCCGCTCTAAAGGGCTGAAGTCACTGTTCAAACATCTTGTTCCTCAGCGGTCTCAGTGTTTATGCTCATCGTAGCTACAATATCACTCACCTTCATCACATTAATGTTACCGATTAGTTCTAATTACTTTAAATACAAAGACGCTCCATGTTCATCATTAACGAGCTTACAGATACGTTTATATGTGAGTAAATACAGTCCATATTCATGAAGCCTGCACAGCTCACCCGCTGGTCTGTGTGCTACTGTTGAAAAGCTCGATCATGAACAGACCTGTCACACATCATCATTATATAATCAGATATTAAAAACATGATGAAATGGTCCAGTCAGAGACGTCACTGAGCCTAACTTACTGTTCTCACAGGAGCAAATACATAAATACTGAAATGCTGTAAAAATGTTTTCTCACTGTAACATTTTAATAAGCTGCTCTATGACTCACTTTGTAGCCTCAAGTGGCCGTTCGAGGAACTGCAGCTTTGTTGAACGGTTTCTGTGACCTAAATACGAGAGAAACCTGAATCTGATCGATGAAAACAGCTCAACAGAAAATCTAGTTCACATCAAAACACCGCTGGACCCAAGTGGAAACACTCCATCTTACCTCCACCTCTTTCCCCATGTTGGTGTTCTCCACAGAGCATCCAGAGTTAAACCGCTGTACCAGCAGGCTGAGGGGCCCCTGACCCGCCACCATGCTGCTCACCCAAAGCCCAGCACACGATCTGCACGATTCCCAGCCCTGAGAGGGCGTCTGCAAGTCTTTTCAGGCTGGCAGAGAACCCAGAGAGCCTGGGAGTCAGGAAGTCTAAGGTCCAAGAGAACAGCAGCAGATCCAGAGTGACTCTGAGACTCCAAACTGTGATTCTTTTAGTGTGGATGCAGGAAAAGCCAGCAGCACAAAAGTGCTCAGAAAGGATGCTGAACCAGCCTGATACAAGCAGGGAAACCAGAAGTAAAGTGAAGCAGGCACAGAAAGATGCTGGTACGAGGACCGCCCCCTTACAGGACCAGCTGTAAGCAGGCCTGCTGCTGAGAAAGTAAAGGGTCCGGATCGGGCTCAGGGTTCAGAAAGAGAGCCTGGCTTTCAGCACAGCCTTAAACCTGCTGCTCTGAGGGGCGTCGGGATGAGAGCGGAGCCATCGGACCTCGAACAACAGTCCAGAATTCAGTCCTGCTCCCAGAAATCCATCCAGGAGAAGTTCAGTCTCATAAGCCTCTGTTTTCTGTCTGACCTCAGCGCTGTTCGCTCTGTCACTGACTCACCCACAGCTGTCTCACCTCCCTCCCCCCCTCCCTCCCTCCTTCCTTCCTTCCTAGTGTACTTTTGCATCCCTCTGCCTGTCCCTTCCCTTTACTATTATACACATTTATATTCAGCTGTCAACAAATCCCAAGAAATGACCCACAACAACAATGATGTGGTCATCCTCGCACCCACACCCTCATATCATTAACGAGCCACAGTTACCCTCTCAGATATTCCTGCTCCGCACACAGGGACTCAGAATGAAGCTTAAAAAACACTTCAAGATATATAAATATAACAAGAATATGATTTTGGTAGATGCATATGCATATAAATATTACATGCAGGGCAGGGCATACATTTTTAATTAATTGAAAAAGTTCATTGACGGTCACAGGTCTTTACCTGTCAGTTTATGAGTATGGATTCTCTAATCTGGATAAACATAAGTGATGAATCCCTGACTGGAATTATTGGTGGTTCTGGGAAGTCTGAGCTGTAATCGGTGAGCCGGCAGGCAGCGACATGTTTATTACGCTGCTTTGAGTGATGAAGGTTATTTTAAATCAACAACTCTAATAATTCTTTGTTTTTGCTCCTCTTCATCATATGAACATGGCCCAGCTTTTCTGTGAGGCTGGGGAACGCTGGACACAGAATGGAATTCATGCTGAAGGAGACGGACAGGTGAGAGACAGGTGACAGACACGTGACGGACAGGTGACAGACACGTGACAGACAGGTGACGGACAGGTGACGGACAGGTGACAGACAGGTGACGGACAGGTGACAGACAGGTGACAGACAGGTGACAGACAGGTGACGGACAGGTGACAGACAGGTGACAGACACATGACGTACAGGTGACGTACAGGTGACAGACAGGTGACAGACACATGACAGACAGGTGGCGTACAGGTGACAGACAGGTGACGGACAGGTGACGGACAGGTGACGGACAGGTGACGGACAGGTGGCAGACAGGTGACAGACAGGTGGCGTACAGGTGACAGACACATGACAGACAGGTGACAGACAGGTGACAGACACATGATGTACAGGTGACAGACAGGTGACAGACAGGTGGCGTACAGGTGGCGTACAGGTGACAGACAGGTGACAGACAGGTGACAGACACATGATGTACAGGTGACAGAC
>VOQJ01045945.1:0-13421 GCA_015052665.1 Apistogramma diplotaenia | reverse complement strand
GCATCAGCAGCTTTGATTCAAACTCATCTCTGCTTCACTTCCTGAACTGTGAGCATGAACAGCCTCTGAGCACCAACACAGAGCTTCACTGTAAATACAGTACAGCAGGCTGACCTGTTTATCAGCACTAAACTGCAGTATTTTCATACAATCTTTGAGTTACACAAAGTTAGTGAAGCTCAGTTTGTTCTGCAGTTCTTCCCTTTAAATCGAACCTCTCTGCTTCCTCTCCTCCTCTTCCTCCATCTCTGAGTGAACTTCTCTCTCTTTTCTCTCCTGAAACACAGCAGCTGTTCTTTTAGCTCGCAGACACACTGTGTGACAAACTGCTCACTTTGTGTGTTTGCTCATATTTGTTGAGGATTTAGAAACGTTGCATTTTAAATTGCCTGCCATGGTTATTGTGTCCTCTTCAGTAGGGCTAGCTAAGATGCTGGAATACCACAACCAGAGCTTATGTACATCTGCCCTCAGTCCAGCCCCCTGTATGCTACATATATAATTGAAACAAATCATATGGTTTTCTAATCTCTTTGTATGTGATAAGCCTCGGTGATGGAGGATATGCCAGTATGATTGTCTCTTATGAATTATTCTTACTCAATTTAGACTCAGATCGTTTGAAGTTTGATGACGCAGTGACTGGAAATGCAAACCTCTGAGACGTGTTAAACCTAAAGTAACTATTTTGTAAGAAGTAGAAAGTAACGGTATTTGTGTGTGGCAAAAGATATTTAAATTTCCTAATCACAAATAAGATGTCGGACAACGCTACCCTGGGAGTTTCACCAGGGAAATCTATCACTGCAAATCAGATCACTGCAAAAAAAAAACAGATCTCACCACCAGAGGCACCAAACGTATCCACTGCGAGCTGCCAACTCCTAAAATAAAGAGAAACAGAGTAAAATCAATAACACGGCTAAAAATATGAAACAGTGTACCCTCGATAAAATTCACTCACTAGATAAAACCACAAAAATGGTTAAAAAGTATAAAATAATTATGTGGGGGTACCTGAAAAATCGACTTAAGTACAGTAACAAAGTCATCTCAAGGCACTTTTTATTGTAAGGCAGAGGTGTCAAATATAAGGCCCGGGGGCCAGAACCGGCCCCTCAAAGACTCTGGTCCGGCCCGCTGGATGATGGAATCCCTGTTTTTGTCACCACTATAGAATTTATTTTTTATGTTGTAAAACTACATTTAAAGAAGGCCACTTTCTGTTTCCTGAGTTCTATAATTACAGGACAGTCTGGACAAAGAACTACCAGAACTTTTTCTGTAGTTTTACACATTTCTTACAATTTAAGCTCAAACAGTGGTGCTGACAGATGACTCTGTCGTATAAAACATTACATACAGCTTTTTCTTGTATTCAATGTGCAGTTGAACTTGTGTACAGACAGAAAGCAGGTTCCTCTGGTCTGGCCCACTAAAGACTGAAGTGAGCTGCATGTGGCCCACAGTGCAAAATGAGTTTGACACCCCTGCTGTAAAGTAAAGATCCTACAATATTTACAGAGAAAACAGAACAGTCGAAACAATACTGTATGAACAAGCACTTGGCAACAGTGGGAAGGACGAACTCCCTTTTAACAGGAAGAAACCTCCAGCAGAACCAGCCTCAGGGAGGGGCAGTCATCTGCCGCCACCAGTTGGGGCTGAAGTGAGAGAGTACAAAAGACATGCATATTGTTTTGACAGTTAAAATCGACCCCCCTTTCCTCTGTCAGGTCTGTTTTAATATTAATAAAGCCTTTTACTGTCAGTCCATTCTGTTTCGTTGACCGATCGAGCCTGTTTGTCCTCCACAGGAAGTGCTGGCACGTCTGTGACATTCAACCGTAACGGCGACGCTCCTGGACGCTACGATCTGTTCCAGTACCAGTGGAACAACTTGACCGGGCCAGGCTATCGCGTGATTGGACAGTGGACGGAGACGCTGCAGCTCAACGTGAGTCTAAAATACTGAAGATGAGCTGCTGTAAATCTGCACTGAACTGTTGTTACTGCTGCACATTGCTCTAGCTGGTTTCTTGCTGGTAGTTTCCTTGTATCTCATTGGCTTACATTTTCAAACGAATCAGCAAATCACTCTATAAACTGTCTGACATAAGCCTCTGAAGGAAAGAGACCAGTGTCCTCTCTGACTTACAGTTAAATAAACTTGGATGGAAGTCCGTTTAAAGGACTCAGCATTTTAACTGAGAGATTTACTCATGACTGTACAAACTGATTTTGTTTAGTAGTAAAACCTTAACCTTTGAACTCACAGGTCGTTTAAATGATAAATAGATAATGTTTATTTTGAAAATGCAGTTATACACAGTACAATGCACAGTGAAAGGTATGTTGTACCTGCAGCCGATAATAAGCAGTAAAAAAGAAAAGAAAATATGTATAAATAAATAAGAAGAATAAAATTAAGTTATGGAGTAAAAAGAGGTGAATGAAAAGAAACACTCAGTGCATCATGGGACACCCCCCTTCCCCCCAGCAGCCTAGGCCTATTGAAGCATAACCAAGGGATGATCCAGCCCTAACTATAAGCTTTATCATAAAGGAAAGTTTTAAGCCTACTATTAAAATTAGAGAGGGTGTCTTTAAGATAAGATGGGCCTGATTATTCAAGACCTTGTATGTGAGGAGAAGAATTTTAAATTCTATTCTAGATTTAACAGGGAGCCAATGAAGAGAAGCCAATATGGGAGAAACATGCTCTCTCTTTCTAGTCCCTGTCAGCACTCTAGCTGCAGCATTTTGAATCAGCTGAAGACTTTTCAGGGAGCTGTTAGGGCAGCCTGATAATAGTGAATTACAATAATCCAGCCTAGAAGTAATAAATGCATGAATTAGTTGCTTGGCATTGTCACGATAAAGTAAGCAAGACCTTCCCTGAAAATGTCTGGATAGATGACCTCACAGTATCTTAAGCACTATTTGATATAATGCAAATTTCACAGTTAGCGACAGTGATTGCAAGCTAGCAAGTGTCCACCATTACACTTCACACAATGTATGAGGTTCTCCTAAAAAAAAAGTCTTTCATTTGCACAGAACACAGAAATGTTCCGTGTTTGGTTGCAGCTACGACTGACAAGCTTTAGTTTTGCTGCAACTTTCTTTTCGGACAGTAAAGGGTTTTTCCTGTCACGACTCCCATCTGCTTCCATGAGAGATGTTTGCAGTTCCTGATGATGAAACCTTTTTTTGCATTAAAAAGATAATTTGGTACTGAAATTATTTTTTTCAAATAGTTTGGAGATCTCTTTAAATCTCAAGTCAGACTTGCAGGCAATTTCTGAAGGCCCTACAGAGCTCTTTAGATCTTGAAATGATCGGACATACTTAACTGCAAAGAGAACAGAGTGGATATCAGACTTTTAAATAAGCCCGGTTCAGCCTATCTTTTTAGGGAGGTGGAACCACAAACAGCCTGTCCAGTATTCTTCAACCAGGGCAAAAACTGCATTGTTCTTTTTGAATCCAGTAACAATGGATGAACTCTCATTTCCAGCAGTGGTATAGACCTTGCTGGGAAGGCTGACGAACATGATCACCCAATAATTGGAGGACACCCTCCGGTTCCCCTTCTTGAAGATGGGAACCACCATCCCAATCTGCCAATCCAGTGGCCCTGCCCCAGACTTCTGTACGACACTGCAGCGGTGTGTCAATCAACACTGCCCTACAACATCCAAAGCTTTCAGGAACTCATGGTAAACCTCATCCACCCCGTGGGCTTTGCCACGAAAGCTTTGTTTAACTACCTCACCCTATTAATGGACAAGTCCTCAGAAGTATTCTTTCTACTGCCCAACTATATTCGTTGAAGTCAACAGAGCCCCAACCGCATTATGCACCGTGTGAGCAGAGCACCTCTTTCCCCTCCTGAGTTGCCTGATGGTTTGCCAAAATCTCTTTGAGGCAGTCAAAGCAATTTAGGTTTGGCGATTACCACCATGACAGGCACCAACCTTGCAGCCACAGCTCCATGCAGCAGCCTCAACAATGGAGGTGTAAAACATGGTTCATTCAGACTCAATGTCCTTAGCCTTCTTAGTCCTTGCAAAATCAATCATTGACCTGCAACCTATGGTGTCCTGGTGTCACGTGCACTTATGAGCTGTGTCCAAATTCAGGAGCTGCATCCTTTGACGGATGCATTTGAAGGCTGATTATGTCATAGAAACTCAAAAGAGGCAAAGACAGAGGAGAGCGGCTAAAATGTTTGAAATGTTACTGTTTCTGTGACACAGAAGTTTTAAATGAGAATGTACATGTGTTAATCTCAAATATCTGCTCAATTTATCAAGATATTGCTTATTTGCAGAAGTACTCTGATGTTTTTGGAGATGTGCATCCCTGGTGGTCCAACAGCCAACTTGTTTGTCTACCAGCTGTCAGCTGACCAGGCAGTTGAGGCGCACTACCTGGAAAGAACACCTGACTCTTAGCACATTGTTTTCTAAAGCTATAGTAGAAGATAAACAGATAATATTCACTCAGATGATGTATAACAGTTCTTGTTTGGTTTATTTCAGTGTTTCATTTGATCCTGAGAAATTCAGTTTGGCTGAGACTAAAGTTAAGCTTCAACTCGAAAGCTCGGGCTCCTTTAGGCGACAGGTTTACATTGAGGTAAGGGCAGGAGTAGCAGGTGATGCAGATATGAAGGCTAGAATGCCCCATTTCACAGCCACTCTCTTCTGGCCTTCGCTCATTAGCCGGGGATCGATCCGCCAGTGCTGCTGCCCGACATACACAGTTTCCCCTGACCTTATCCAGAGCAGGGTGAACGGTCCCCTTGATCTTTCTGTTATAAGGGTCGTCTGAATCACTCTTTGTCTGGCCCCTCACTGTGCAGTGCTCAAAAATCGTAACTTTGCATCTGTAGACGTAGATGATATGTGTGTGTTAAATGCTGATTGGTTGACATAGGGAATCCTGTGTTAATGTTATCCTTTCTTCCTGAATCACTGTCCATATCATTAGCTGTAATTATTAATGATATCACAGATATCAGCATCTATCAACAAACATAATACAGGAAAATGCTTTTAACAGATCAAATGCAATAATTGTGAAACTGATTCAGTGCAACAATTTCCAAAATAAATATAACCTAGTTTACATCATCCCAGCTGCCACAGAGCTGAGGTAGATACCATATGTATGTACTTTATTACCCCGAAGAAATGAGTTGCGATGATGATGAACAAGAAGGTCGTAGTGACAGACGTTGTGATACCAAGTGACTGCTACATCAAGAAGAAGGAACACGAGCAGTTTGATAAATACAAAGGGCTCAGAGAGGAGCTAGAAAGGATGTGGAAGGTGAAGGTAACAGTGTTCCCTGTGGTTAACTGGGATACTCGGGGCAGTGACCCCAAAATGGGACAGTGGCTCCAGCAGATTCTTGGAACGACATCCGAGACCCAGGAGAGCACAGTCCTGGGAACAGCTAAGATACTGCACAGGACCCTCAAGCTTCCAGATCTCTGGTAGAAGACTCGAGGTTGGAGGACAAAGACCCTACGCAGGGAGAGCTGGGATTTTCATAGTAGTTTGACAGGCATAAAATAGTGTTTTTGTACCAACAAGGTGATTTCTAAAGCGCTATTAGCTGCTATGGTTTGTAGTGTGTCCTTAAAATGTGAGGAAAATTGACAGGTGAAAGAAGAAGTGGCAGACCTAAAACTACATAGCAGAACTGCTTTGGAAAGTCGAGCTTTAGAACTCTGCTTTTGCCCTGTGTGCTGCATTTCTATGTAAGACTGCACATTTCAAAAAATCTTTTTCCTATTTTCCAAGCAAAATATAAAGAGGAGTGGCTCACGAGGTTTGTAGTTCTTTTTTTAAAATCAAATTATTTAATTTTTAATCTCCTATTTTCGAATTTGTTTGCAAAAATGTATTTATTTTTCCTTGGGGAGACTTAAGCTAATTACATCTGACTGAATCTGGTTGTAAATGCACTGACAAACACACTGTAAATTGCAGCCTCGTCATTCCATGATTTTTTTTCCTCCTGGAAAAAAAGACAGGAAGTGTTCCTGTTGCTGTTGGCGAACAGGGGCGGAAGATAGCGGAGTGCGGAGATTTCACAGAACTGGAAGGTTTGTTTTATCCTGATTTCTCGCTTCATTTCTTTTCTTTCTTTATTGATTGTTTGTTTCTTTTGCTTCCTTTGTTTTTTTTAAAAAATTCCGCGTACTTTCGCTTAAGAGTTCGTCGGGCGCGGTGCTGTGCCGGTGTTTAAATGATCGGTACTCGCTGTAAGGTTCGGTGCAGCAGAACTGTGGATGATGTGTGTTTAATGTGCATAGGTTTGGTCTGTAGGACGTTTTTGCCCTGAGCAGCACGGTGATGCAGGCCGTCTGATTCAGCAGGAACAGGCTGAACCTGGCCTGCTGCTGTTTGTAGTAACAGCCATTTCTTCCACACACGCTATCGTACTTTCACCTTCGACGTGGATTTTAAGGTTATCAGTCATATCACGCCTGAGATGCGAGTGTGTTTGCGTGCAGGGTGAAGCCTGTGACACCGGTGTAACATCGAAATGCTTCTCATTGCTGCTGCTTTTGCAGGCAGCCTCAGTATGGCACGACTAGCAGCGCCATGGCGCTGACAGGCGCTGCGGCTGCTAAACCTTTCTTACATGCGCGTCCTTCTGCCTTTAAATCGTATGATTTCACTTTAATATCGAAGCCCGGAAACAAAATATTTTAGTTTATAATTGTGTTACTGAAAGAAAAAAGAAAAATAGCCCCCTTTTATTCGCACAAAGAAACGGCCGCTTTGATGGTGCTTTCACAGTATCGATGCTGGCGTTGGCTTCTTCTCTGCTGCCCCAAATTCACTGAACTGGAAGATCCGCTGTTTCCTGTGCAAGGTAGCAGAATGTGTTCATCTGTTATTGTTCACTAATGTCTGACTTTTCAGACTGAACACTTCGCTGCATGTTGGCAGGCTTTCTTATGATGGAACACAACAGCCTTGCCTCTGTTTTTTGTGTTTGTTTGGCTTAAATGTAGAATAAAAAACCTCAAAGTTAAAATTGTGGCTGTTTTCTTTATAAGTTGAAGAACTCTGAAGCTGCCTGGACTGCCAGACCCAAAAAGGACTGGTAAATGCCTGATTTCTGTCTGCTGCTACACTAACCATATAAGGTGAGTTTAAGCCCTTTATCATTAGATAGCTTAAATGCTATATAAGTATTATGCAATAGCTAATCTGTGCAGCTTGTCCTGAATTTCAAGTCACTCCTAAGTAATCCTGTATTATTAGATGGCTGAATGCTTTAAATGCACAGTATCTTTGCCATGTATCCAGTGGTCTTGTATGTTAACGTTTTTCAGGGTGGCTCTGGTCTCGCTGCTTAATGTCTTAGACACATGTACACATTAAAGCAGAGGTGTCAAACATAAGGCCCGGGTGCCAGAACCGGCCCCCCAAAGACTCCAATCTGGCCCACTGAACTGCTTCAGAAAATGTAAAGGAGGCCATAAAATTTGGAATTAACTGCACTTTCAAAAAACATTTTTCCTGTCAAAGAAATCTCCCATGGCCCTTCATACAACACCAAAGTGATTAAGTAATAGGCAATAAAATGATGGAAACCTATAAAAGATTTTTTTTACAATGGCTTCACCTATCGCTGGTCTGTGCCCCTGAAGACTAAAGTGAGCTGCATGTGGCCCACAGTGCAAAACCAGTTTGACACGCCTGCGTTAGCATATTCATCCCATTGTTCTCTAATTCATTATTTTAAATTGCCTTTCAAGATGAAATGTCTGTTCTTGGTCTCAAATTTTATTAAATAAATTTCCCAGAAAGTGCATCTTATACTCCAGTGTAACTTGTATGTTTTTTTCTTCTTTACTATGCATTTTTGGCTGGTGCGACCTAGACTCCAGCGAGACTTATACGGTAAAATACGGTAATTAAAAAGAAATGCTTCTGTTGATTTGCTATTAATGAGCAATTGTTACACAATCAGGAATGACAGGAGTCGATTCTCTGAGTAGCACATTAAAATTGTTTTCCTCTTTATTTTCTGTGACTGGCAGAATAGTTCAGCAGCGTCGCTTCACTGGGTTCAGAGCATCTTACTCTGTTTATCCCAGTCGCTCCCTTTGGCCCACAGCGCCCCCCTCTGTCGATCAAACGCTTAATGTGAACACATGACCATGACAATCACCCAGTGAATACAGCTATATCAGAAGTAATGGGTGATCTTCAACATGTTTACACAAAAGAAGAGTCTTTGGGAATGCATGGTGCTACACAATTAATAACACAATAAATCTTCAAAAGAAACAAAAACGGGTTTAAACAAACTTTACATTGAAATTTCTATAATCGATGCCAATGTTGTCATAGTTTCATTGATTACAATATCTGCCAAAAATAATCAAATCGTTCATTCTGTTTAAGTGCGATATTAAAATAAATGTTTTTGAAGAAATCATTTTCTTAAATGCAAAATAAGAACAAAAAAACCAAGATGTACATACAACCCAAAATAAAGCATGAAATAAATGTGCTCTGTCTTCCTGGAAGGCTTTCTTTATTAGTAGGAATTAAAAAATGTAGGACCTTGCCATTAAGAAAATTGAGTCTGTGGACAGGTGTGCTTTATTCACATAACAAGTTGAGATCAGAAGTATTTGATTGATTGATTGGCTATGCAGGTACAGAGGTCAATCAATCAGTGGGAGTCAGAATTCTGTCTGGGTTGTAAGGGATCAAATACTTATTTCACCCAATGACAACCAAATCAATTTGAACTTTTATATATGATTTTCTACATTTTTGGTTGATATTCTCTCTGTCTCCATTAAAACAAAGCTACCATAATAACTAGAGACGGTTGATTTTATTTCTAAGAGAGCAAACTTACAAATTTAGGGGATCAAAAAATAATTTCCCCCGTCTGCGGGATCCAGCGCCTTTAAAACGCATTTAAAACTACCCAACTAACGAAAAAATGGAGAACTATAACAAGTCTGCTGGGCACATAAGCAAAACTGAGCATACAAAGGTTTAATCCATTTTCAAAACAGTTATTCAGTTTCAATGTGGAATGGACAGAACTCTAGTTTATATCTGACACCTTTATCTATTTATGTATTGTTATAATTTGGTTGTGGGATTGTGACAGAGAGCCTGACAGGTTAAGTTTTAGTTCCATTAATAGAAAGTGCAGATCTTTATCTTTGATCCATAATACTATTCGTCCCATTGAGCTTTGTGACTTCCTGTAAGACTGACTCCATCATTTAAGAACCATCTCACTTTTTAAAGATGTTTGGCAGATATTGCCTGATAATGACCCCAGTGTTTTTGTTCATATATATCTATATTGCTCATGGCTGATGGAATTTCTTTGAATCTTTTCACTAGTCAGGATACCTTTGAAGATGGAGATGGAAGTAAGTGGAGTATCCAGGACGCACGTATCCATTCTTCCTGCAGCTGACATCAAAGCCACATTGAAACCAGAAGCTGAAAGACCTCGCTGTGCCAGCACGCCATGTTCACCGATCAGAGGCACTGTTGCAGGATACCAGATCCTGCACATGGACTCAAACTATTTGGTGGGCTTCACCACCGGCGAGGAGCTGCTCAAACTGGCCCACAAGTGGTCAGAAGGGAATCCTGAGAAGGTGCATGTATCAGAGCCAGTGTCCAGCTCCATCAAGAGCACTGTCCCCAAGTCTGTGGACTTGGGCATCCACCGGTCATCACGTATTTTCAAAGCCAAAGGCCGCTACTACCAACCATATGACATTCCTGCTGCCAGTGGGCGGAGGCGAAGGCGTATGCCCAGCTCAAGTGACACCTTCCTCAGGTCTCTGGCCCACAGCGAGTCTGGGAGGGGTCTGCATGCCCCACTACCACTCTGTTTGCTTAAAGGAAAAGGTGCCCAGTCCAAGTCTCTGGACTACCTTAATCTGGACAAAATAAGTATCAAGGAGTCCTCAGACACTGAGGTGTTACAGTACCAGCTGCAGCACCTCACCCTACGAGGGGAGCGCGTGTTTACCAGGAACAAGACATGAAAGCCCCTGCAAAATCTTTTTAGGCATATTTGATCCTCTGGGGGATTTAGGTGCTATTTCTAGTCTCGTTTCTTTCTTCTAAGACTATTAACAGTTCTTTAACGAGGCAGTCTGATGATAATCGTGTTATGTTATGACTTGGGAAGTTTACCTTGTACTGTATGATTAACATTATGAGGTTGTTGAGGTGAAAATGTGAATTATATAAACTTAGCAATAACTGGTGGACCTATTTATTGACAATGTTTATTGACATTGTTGTGTGTTTGTAACCGGCAGATGCACACTGATGTACCAGCTTGTAGCTGAGAAAAGCACATATCACATACTGGATCAGCTTTAAAGTGCACCACCGACATCAATCCAATAATAGCTTAACTGTGACTGTTTTGTTTAAGACTGGAACTGCATTAAACTTACAATATAATATTCTTTTGTGTTTAACATTTATTTATGTATTTATTTATTGATGTTGTAGTACTGCTGGTTAATATCAATATGATTTGTAACCTCTCATTTACAGTAATGTGTGTAAGAAAGAGGTGACGGTCGATTCACATTCTGTATGACGACACATGCTGCTTAAAGTATATTTTAATACAATACTCATATGCCATGTGCTTTTAAGGGGTACTGGGTGTTACCTTCCCTCTGTCCATAATGATGCTAAAATATAATAATTAGTCATATGAGTAGTTTCACTTTTACTTGACTGCTAGCTTAGAAAGCTGTTAAATACAAATGAGAGGAGATGCATCACATCTCTGCAGCACTCCGGGCCAACTCGAACCAAGGATGTTTCAGTTATTCTATAATTACTTTATAAACTATCTATATTCTTCTTCCACCACAGATGGAGTGCAATTGTTCCTGTCTACAACTAAGACTAGTATATATGAGTGGAGTATCACTTCATTGTATTTGTATGTTGGTTGTATTAGTTATTGTTTGCAAATATGTATTGGTGCATCATTTGTTTTCTACACTGGGTACGAGTGCACAGCAGTATGTGTAAGTGTGTCTTTTTAATAAGTGTGTAGATGCCCCTTACAGCGAGCAGTGGTTTGGTTTCTCTTGCAGAAAACTCTTTTCTGCACCAAATTGCACTGTTGGATATCTGCTGCGGACCATCGCTGGATGTCAGTGCGCACCCGTCACCACCATGGCACCAATTAGGCATTCCCAGTAAACGCTGCAATACTGTATATAAGTAAGCCATGTAAACACCGTTCTCTCGAACCGTCTACACACCCTTTGAGTCTTTGCACAGTTGGACATGCTTCTGTAAAAGAATTTAAATTGTGGATTTTGTGTTTTCTCTCACACTGAACAGTGTAAACTGTAATGTATTAATTCAAGCTTTGTGGAATTGAAATTTAATGTGACAATGGCATCTTCCAAGTTCTTCTGCTACATAAAATGAAATGATCTGAGGTGCAGTCTGTGAGGCCATTTATCTCAGGTCAGATCACAGCGGCTGCTCTATGCCGCTGTGACTTTTTACGACAATCTGAGTCATAAATTCTGATTAACGAGAGCAATAATTAAAACTTTTAAAATGTTTCTCATAACATTAATGTAATGTTATTGTAATGATCAAAAGCAAGCATATTTCTAAGTGAACAAAGGTTTTACACAGTACCTTGTATTCATTTTTAAAAATGCTGCAGTGGGTCTAAAAAGCAGTGTGCCTCCTTTATAAAGAAAATGAATTTAAATTAGTTTTTTCTGGATACAAATCAGGAATATTATCAACATGGCCCAGACTCAGTGGGTTAGTGTGCAAAGCATTTCAACAAATGCGTTTTCATTTAGTTTTTCTGTGCATTGTCACGTTGTGCACAAAGTGGAAACTGAAAAAGAAAAGATGACGTGATGCAATGTTTTTAGACTGAGCGAAAAATGTTAAAATATAATAAAAAGAAGAGACTTACACATTTTTTATGTTTCTGCTTCAGCTTACACTGATGTTCTCTTAACATGTTGCACTGTCTGCGTAGTATTTATCGTGATATAAACAGATTTAATTCATTAATAATTACATTTATTTAACATTATTAATTAACATGCTGGATGGAAAAGGGTAAGATTTCCTACCTAAACAAAATCTGAATGGGATCTTGGCAGCAAATGATGCAAAAGACAGCATTTTAGGCAACAGTTTAAATAGGCAAAAATTATGCAAAGGGAGAGATGTGTAGATGTGTTTTTTAACTTTACTGTGTCAGTGTATTTATTTTCCTATTTCTTTTAGCTGATTAAACTAAAAGTAATAAAGTATTACATGAAAGCAACTTCAACTTAGCTGTGCTGCTGTGTTGGAAACCACTGTAAAACTAGCACTTAAAATGATGTAAAATTGTGCACTGAGTTCCTTTCAGAGCTGTCTGTAAAAATCTGTACTTGTTCAATTAACCACAACTATGAGACAAAGTTGAGAAATATTTAAAAATATAAATTTGTTAGACATTTAAAATGTTTTAATTGATTTTAAAACTTGAGTGCACAAACCTTGTATGTCACCCAAATCCAGACAAGGAGCTGTTTCCAATTCAATACAATTGTATTTATACAGCGCCAAATCACAACAAACAGTCGCCTCAAGGAGCTTTAAAGACCCTACAATAATTACAGAGAAAACCCAACAATCAAAACGACCCCCTATGAGCAGCACTTGGCGACAGTGGGAAGGAAAAACTCCCTTTTAACAGGAAGAAACCTCCAGCAGAACCAGGCTCAGGGAGGGGCAGTCATCTGCTGCGACCGGTTCTTTCTACAGAAGAGGGGCCTGAAAGCTGACGGCTCTGCCTCCCAATCTGTTCTTAAGAATCAATTACAGGCTGCATGCCAAAGTATCCTTAGGCAAGATACTGAACCCCGAGTTGTTCTCTGATGCAACCATCTGAGTGTGAATATTGCATAGTAAGTACTTAGCTGTAGAAGAAAGTGCTTGTATGAATTGGTGTGTTGTATAAAGTACTTTGAGTGCTCAGGTAGAGTAGAAAGGTGCTATATAAGAACTAGTACATACCAGAGGGGCTTGAAAGCTGAAGGCTCTGCCTCCCATTCTACTCTTTAGTATCCTAGCAACCACAAGTAAGCCAGCAGCCTGAGAGCGAAGTGCTCTGCTGGGGTAATATGGTACTATGAGGTCTTTAAGATAAGATGGGCCTGATTATTCAAGACCTTGTATGTGAGGAGAAGGATTTTAAATTCTATTCTGGATTTAACAGGAAGCCAATGAAGAGAAGCCAATATGGGAGAAACATGCTCTTGGATCAGCTGAAGACTTTTCAGGGAGCTGTTAGGGCAGCCTGATAATATGGCCTCGGGGCCATGTTCTCGGCTCGG
>VOQJ01045933.1:0-18509 GCA_015052665.1 Apistogramma diplotaenia | reverse complement strand
ACCCTGGCTTTGACCTGCTGCCCTCTGGCATGCGCTACAGGTGCATCAATGCCAGAACAAACAGACTTAAGAACAGTTTCTTTCCCACAGCAATAACCACCCTGAACTCACACATACACTAACTGCAGCATTATCTACACCGGACAATATCTATCACTTCTGTAACGTGCAATATCTGAATATCAATCCATATGTATATACCCATATTACCACCACTATTTTAAATGTACATATCTTGTAACCTTTTATTTACTCGGTATTTTAGCCTATGCACCGAATGGGAGTGGCCCTCCAATTTCATTGTACAGCTGTATAATGACAATAAAGGCTATTCTATTCTATTCTATTCACTTATAAACGCTAACCTTGTTTTTTTCTCTGTTTAGATACTGAACCTACCTATTGTTTACCACTTCCCTTGTTTCCCCAGTAAGCTGATGGAGCAGCCCCCTACCCTGCATTTTTCCCCATTGTTGTCATCTCATTATTTCTGGTTATTGTTAGTTTGTGTAAATAAAGGGTCTGTGAGTGAACCTATGCCTCGCTACCGTGTCAGCTTAGCCCATATTGGCTTCTCTTCATTGGCTTCCTGTTAAATCTAGAATAGAATTTAAAATTCTTCTGCTCACATACAAGGTCTTGAATAATCAGGCCCCATCTTATCTTAAAGACCTCATAGTACCATATTACCCCAGTAGAGCACTTCACTCTCAGACTGCTGGCTTACTTGTGGTTGCTAGGATACTTAAGAGTAGAATGGGAAAAGCTTCAGCTTTCAGGCCCCTCTTCTGGGGAACCAGCTCCCAGTTTGGATTCAGGGGATTGAAACCCTCTCTACTTTTAAATCTTAAAACTTTCCTTTATAATGAAGCTTATAGTTGGGGCTGGATCAGGTGACCCTGAACCCTCCCTTAGTTATGCTGCAATAGGCCTGGAGTTCTGGGTGGATTCCCATGATGCATTGAGTGTTTCTTTTCATTCACCTCTTTTTACCCCGCACTGCCTTTAATCATTAGTTATTATTAATCTCTGTCTCTCTTCCACACTGTGTCTTTTGTCCTGTTTCTCTCCTCAGCTCCAACCAGTCGTGGCAGATGACTGCCCCTCCCTGAGCCTGGTTCTGCCGGAGGTTTCTTCCTGTTAAAAGGGAGTTTTTCGTTCCCACTGTTGCAAAGTGTGTGCTCACAGGGGGTCATTCTAACTGTTGGGTTTTCGCTGTAATAATTGTAGGGTCTTTACTTTACAATGTGAAGCACCTTGAGGCAACTGTTTGTTGTGATTTGGTGCTGTATAAATAACATTTAATTGAATGGAATTTTGTTAATCTTACTTTGGTGTCCATAGAGATTTGAGTTCACCTCTACAGTAGATATGTTGTTTGGTTTCTGAAAAGTTGCTGCTTTGAAAAAGATAATGAGTAATATTGGCTAAGTTTAGCTTTAGAGTGGCAGTGGAAAGCATACATTTTCATTTTATCTCATATTTAAGCCGCTTTTTGGGGGCTTTTCAGTTTCATACGATTTTATACGATAGAACAAATCATATAAAATATCATATGTGAGGTTAATGCATTCACCTGACATGCAAAAGATCCCTGGTTCAAGACCAGGAGACGACACAAATCCCAGGGAGGGTTGTGTCAGGAACGGCATCCAATATTAAAAAATCTGTGCCAATTCAAATATGTGGATCCATCTCTCTGGCGACCCCTCGTGAATAAGGGAGCAGCAGAAAGAAGCTTTTATATGATAAAATCCCTACTGGGTCATTATACAGCATGTAAGACAGTTGGTAGTACAGTGTTGTGGTAGTACTACACCATATCTCAGCTTGTTCTTTGTGCTTAGTATTGACCCACTTTTGCAGGTCTGGAAAAGACTTGTTTGACTTGAACTGGCACAACTTTAACAAACCCTTTAACAAGTTAAAGTAAGAAAAAAAATGAGGAAAAAGGTCTGGCGAGAGACACATAGATGTGAAAGAGGTGTTTTCAGCGGCAGATGGAAACGGTCAGGAAGCCAAAGCAAAGCCGAGAGGGTGTTTGATGATCGAGTGGGAGGTGGGCCTGTCCTACAAGGCGTGGGATGCAGGTTCAAATTGTGTTACTGCACTCCGACTGATGGAGAGATGTCCACCACCCACTAAGAAGGAGCCATGAAGAGTGAGAAGCGGGGAGAGTTTACCACCCACAACAAATTGATGTTAGGCTGCTCACTATCAGTCAAAATCCCATCGAAGGAATACAGGAAGTTTTGACTGGATAAATCATGCTGTCTCATCACAAAGCATTTGCACTACGGCCTATGCTTTTCTGCTTACAGAAAACTTGGGTTATCAAAACAGTGTAACACTCAAGTGGGTTCTTCTTATCATAAAATTGCCTAAAAGAGGAGGGGGAAAAAAAGCCTCCAGTTTTCCTGTCAGTGGGTGCTGCTGATGCACAGACTGTCAAATAAAGGCCTGAAAGAGCCAGTGTGGAGAATAGCGTCTACCACCCACTGAGGCGCACCAGGAAAAGAGCTATTTGAGTGCAACAGCTCCAATCAACACCTATTTAAGGACTGTAGCATACAGAGTGTGGGTAAGTCCGTGATGATGTTCTGCAAGGAAACTTGTGAACAAGACAGGACGAAAAAAGCGTTTGGTTGTTGTTTACCATATACAGGTCTGGACAACTAAATTAACATGTGAGCCACATGCGTGACTTCTGTGACATTGAGCTGGGCAGTTAAGCAGCATCGGCGTTGTTAATCAGTTTCAGCTGCTTTGGTGTTATTGAAATTATCAACAAGTGCACTAGAGGGGCAACAATGAGACAACCTCCAAAACAGGAGTGGTTTTACATGTGGAGGAGACTTTTTTCCTGGTTTTATTTTGCTGGTTTAGCATCAGTGTCATTGCTGGTAGCATGAGGCGAAGCCTGGACCTTACAAAGGTTGCCCACTTCTCCAGGATGGCACATGAATACGTGCCATTCTGTGTTTTCAAAGTTTTGCTTTGATGTTTTGGGTATTGTTTTTGAGCAGTATATACTGGCTTTCCATGTTAATTGTAAGAACATTGTTTAGATATATTGTTTATGAGTTAAATGCTTGAGTCTATGTACATTCATGTAGCTGCATCAAGAATAATAAATGCGGGCTGGCTGATCATCAGCATTAATTAAGTCTAATCTCATTCGCAGTGAGTTAAAATCCATCTGTGGCCATGGCAACCCACTCCCAAATGGTGAGTGGCACCGAGGCCCGCTGTCTCTTCGTTCCCCCCAGCAGTCATTGTGATTTGTGGAGCAATTACCACACAGCCAGAGGAGAAGGAGCACTTCAACGAGACAAGTCGGTGTCCTGCCTAATGCGTGACATCCATCGAGGATCGGAGTCTGGAGTGGAAATTACACCACATGTTGTGTTTCTGTTGGGGCTGCAAGGAGGTGGGAGAGTTTACTGTGCGTGAGGAGATATTACTTCATGACTGCGGTGAAAAGCAGAGCACCAAAGCTGAGATATGAAATGTAGCTGAAAGTGTGATGGCTTGCTTAGCATCACTGTTCATTTAGCTACAGTGCTAGCTTATTTCTGCCATCTGATCAAACTTGGTTAAACCAGCAGTCAGATAGTGTACTGATACCACACCTTACAAGCTAGTGTGCTCCTAGTGCCAATCCCAAGTCTGGCTAAATGGCAGTGCCAGGATGCCAGGGTATCCAGCATAAAATCTGTGCCAAATTAAAACATGGGGATCCACCCGCTATGGCAACCCCCTTGGAAAATAATTGAGCAGCCAAAAGTGCCGTCTACTACTTCTTCCTTATTACTGCTGCATCCACGTGTTCCATTTTTACACTTTAAAGCTGTAGATATTTAAGGTTGAGTTAAATGGATCTTACTCTGTTGGGTAGTTTAGGAATGCATCATCTTCAACAGCAATATCCATTTTTCACAAGCTTGTAGATAAACAGACCTGATTTCAGATTTTTGACTGTGCATGTAAATCTTACACTGTCAGTGTATCACAAATATTCACTCTGGAAAGAAATTAATTTTAAAAATATGCTGGAGATGAATGGTTTTCAATGCCCTCTGAAAAGTAATCAGTAACTGGAATTAAAAAGTAAAACACAGGCTTCCAATATGTGCAATGGAGTAACATTATTAAGCTACATGTTATAAAGTATGTAAACCTCAGATTTACGCTTCACTACAGTATTTAAGTCTACAGAACTCATCACAATGTGTTGTGACCCTAAAACCGGTTGAATAGTTGGTGCTCCAGTCATAATCAGGCAGTTGCTGGACCTTTTAGCATCACCTATACATTTCCTCCGTGTAAACTAAAACTACTGCTATCACTTTATGTTTAGTTAAAATTCTTATACAGAGCACTGGACCGAGACAAAACAAAGCCATGCTGTCGGCGCTTTAAGGCAGAATTGTAGATATATTAAGAACAGCTGGATGGCAGGAAAAGACGGCACACACTTGATTCAGTGAGATAGCTCACCTGCTGCATGCCGAAGCCAGAAAGGGTTTTTTTTTTTTAGCTTTAAGGCAATGTGGCCTACTGCACATTACTGTTGCCTCCACGTGTTCCATTTGAGCTCACTGACTTTGCATTGATTAAATAAAGTGCATATTTCCATGCTTCAGGAGCGTTTTACAAAGAGAGGCTCTTTTTCATACTGTTGATCAGTGGGGGAAGTTAGCATCATATTCAACTCTAATGCAACCTTTGGCTATCTTCTTTGGCTGCTCCTTTCAGGGGTCACCATCTTCCTCAATCTCACCCCATGCCTAGCATCCTCCTCTGTCACACCAACCGTCTGCATGTCCTCTGTTACTACATCCGTGAATCTTCTCTGAGGTCTGAGGCAGCTCCATCTTCAATATGATTTGTCCAATATATCCACTATGTAGTTTAGCTAGCTTGCTGACATTTGTCGGTTGGGCAATCTGCAACAGACCACATGGGAGGTCAAACAACTGCTATAAAATATTATTCAGGGTCAAAGAGGTGGATGAGCTGACACTGGCTCTCCATCCTGAGAGCCACACCAGCGTACTTCACTTGAAGGGGGCGCAATCATTCCTGCTCTTAAGTGATTACACAATGTGAAAGGCACACTCCAAATCCTGCATAGGAAACTTAACTATAGTGTAGAGTATCCTACCCCCACAAAGGTATGTCAACTGCAGGAACTAGCCTCAGACTTAGCAGTCAAGATCAGAGGTGGTGTACTTCAAGGTGGGGTGGAGACCTACATACACACTCGACACAGACACGAGCAAAGCCCAGGATCTTCTTTGAGAATACAGAGTGTAACTGGGAAAGTGTCTGGCCTTATTTCTTCAGGTGGCAGAAGTCTCTCCATTAAAAACTGCTCCTTGATCACTGTGAATCAAACACACAAACTTCTCTTCACACAGCACATTTAGTACAAAACAACAATATATTACTCACTCACTGAAACCACCTCAGTTGTCTTCTTTTTCAGAACTCGCCCACAGACTGAACTAGATCTAATTACTCAGTAGAAATCTGCAAACTGTACTCATCAACTTATAGCACTTGTGTCGCCTGCAGTTTGTAAAACAGCTTAGCGTTAATGACTTCTATGCTTGAGGAGTTTGACTTTTAAATGTTACATACTGTTGTATATCACACTTTCCCTCAGCATACAGCACCAGAGCAGTGCACTCTTGAATCTTTTGAAGGATTACATCATTTAAGGCATTGCACTGCATCTCATTCACTCCAGTACAGCCAGTCTTACTGGATGGATGTGCAGATGCAAACAGAGTTGCTGTATTACAGTATGTATTATTGCTTCCAGCTGACCCAGGGGGATGGCTATTTGTTGTCGAAGACAGCATCATGGACCTTTAGCAGCCTCGGGCTAAGCTGCTTTCCAGTCATGTGTGCCAAGGAACATGAGGCCTGTTCCTGAGTTTCCTCAGGCACTGAGAGCAGAATGTCCGGGACTGAGGTTTTACCAACGCAAGACCTGTGCTCGTGTGCTGGATCAGAAAGTGGGTTAGAAAGGAGCTGGGAGGGGGCAATGTGAGCAGCTCATTTTGGATTCATACTGCCATCTTGTGGTTGGAGACAAAATGTAAACAATGCTGCAGAGTGGAAGTCAGGGTCATCATTTTACACAATGTTTAACAAAATAAAACCGGAAAGAAGCTGAGAGGTGATCATGATGCCATTTGTTATCTTAAAGGGCCACACCGCTAGTTTCACACTTAGAAATTTTGTATTCATAAATGGAATAAAACATGGATGTAGCCATGGCGATGTCACTCATTGGCTAACAACTTGTGATTGACAAGTCACTAATTATTGAACATACTGTATATTGAATTCTGCTTTCTGACTTTTAAAATGACCGTAACTTTAAAATATGGAATTAATTATTTATGCAATATGACCAGAAATTAGTCACTGAGCCTATAAAGTCTAATGTTTACTGATGTCAGCAGGGATATCTTGGGCTTTCCTAATGCAGAAGTGTTGCAAACCTAAAGGGGTGGAATTTGGAAAGCTTGGGCAGGACAGTTTTACAGAAAGATGCGCCTGTTGAGGAATAAAGAGGAATGTAAGATGCATGATTTTGGAGCCTTGCATTGATACTCTAAAGATAAATACATATTTTGTCTTTTTTTTAAACACTGATTACGTTTTTCTTAATAAGACCCTTGCAACACAGCAAGATGTCTCGCCCTTCAGAATAAAAGTCTCCAATATATAATAAGGCTGAAAAGCATGCAAGGAAACATGTTTTGCCTTCATTTTTGGGCTTTAAAGATATTTTTACATTACTCAATGAAACTGAAAAGTGTGAAGATGTATAGAAGCAGCTAGAACCCCATAAACTTTACACATAATAATAATTTTAGTTGGTTATAGTGTTTTTCCAGGCTGCCTACTGCAATAACACGATCAAAGTACCGTAGCTTTAAAGTGCAAGTTGTTTATGATGAAAAACACTGATTCAGCGTTTCCCAAAGGAGTACAACACATGCATTTTTAATCAATAGTGAAGTTCTACATATATCCACAAAACAACACGGGGGAAGAAGAAAAGATCACATCACAGGGGGCGAAGCTTTTCTGCACACATGCTGTTTCATCAGATGGTGTAGGCTTGCATCAGCAAACAGCTGGTTTCTAGTTCATCAATGAAGCCAATCCGCCGAGTTCTCAGATATTGTGTCAGCCCGGGTTTGTTCAGTTTAATTAGAAGGAAATTTTGGCGGGGGAGGGGGAGAGAGACGAGGGAGAACGGCTATAAAGAAAAACAGCATCATTTATTAAATGTAACTGAACAAAAGGCTGGTCAATGTCGGAGGTGAGGGAGGGGAGAGAAGAAACGTAGAGGTTCTGTAACTCACTGTAGCAATCAATTGAAATCTCACCACCATCGGACCAACCGATGGTGCTCGGTGCGTCTGCGCGTATTTATACTCCTGTGTTCACATTGCTGTTTAGAATGCGGTGGCTCACGCTGCGCATCCCTCGCAGATACACACTTGCGTAACCAAACCATGCGCTCGTTGCAAGAAACCATCTCTGCTGTTTCTTAATAACGGTGCTAATTCAAATTTGAGCCACAGCTCGGCCCTGCAGAGCATGCTGGGAAAGGTGCGTCACTCCAAGGGAGGAGTTGCTCATCGACCAATCGCTTGGACATATGACAGCTACTGCCCATCAGTGGCTCTGGTCGCTCTGATGAGATGTGGCGTAACTGCACAAAATCATAATGCGGGCTGTGTGGCGTGTGTGTGACCGTGTTAAATAAATGCAAGGACAGCAGAGCAGCCTCCACGGCTCCTTGCTGGACTTCAGTGGATGAGGCCACGGCCAGCGGCGCATGCGCACAGCAAGTTCTTTGTCCGAGTCAGAGCTGCTGTGACCGAAACGTTTTAAGAGAGACATGACACTTGAAGCTTTTGGAAGAATTTTGCTAAATCAGTATGGTTGTAGAAGTGGGACAAAGACAAACGTCTTTCTTTGTTTCATCAGATTTGACTGCTGTTATGATACATGCAGATTTCCCCCAATAACGTTTGAAAATTACGTTTATTTAGATAAGATTGAAAAACCTGCGATATATAACAAATCAGGAACTCTAAAAGAATACTACCAAATGTAAGGCTTAATTTATGGGCCTGAATTACATTTACATACGTTTTTTTAACATTACATTATTTTGTTTAATGTTTTTTAAATGAATTTTCCAAACGTGTAAACCCCTCAAAGTTTTGGATGAAAATTTATCAACTTTGACTTCGTGAGATTTACAGTGTATTTTACAATTTCACAGAAGTTGCCGTTCCAGCTTTCATGTGTACTAAAGTATCCATGAAAGTAAATAAAAAGACCAGCAGGGGAAGCTGTTGTGCAGGTACTTCCGTTTCTAGTGGGTGCAACTGGTGTCCAGCAGAGCTTCACATGTGCTGGAAACTGCTACAGCACCTCCTTTGTCTGTAAAACCTCGGCTGAACTTTTTCTGTTTAACCTTCCTGTATTTATAGATTTGTATTTTTGGTAATGACTGACTAAATTAGTGTGAGCATGTTTCAGAACCATGGACAGTGCTGCCTGTTTATAGTGCCACCCATCAGAGCAGATCAGATGAGGACCTGCTCAGCTTCCTGTGGGACCCCTACTGAAGCCACAGGACACCTGAAATGATTTGTTTGTCCTCACAGCTGTTTTGGTGGTACAAACAGGACATATAGAATATCACAATGACCACAATAAAAGCAATCAGTCTTCCTTTGAGGTGGAGTTGCTGAGTTGCAAGCTCATGCAGAACACAGTATGCGTGAGAATACAGAGGTGCAACAGCTGTGTTCACTCATGTTTGTGTGATTGACTTACAGTCCTCCCGTTGTTGCACTGGAGATAAATGTAACTACTAAACAGCGCAAAACAGGCCACTATGTAAGCTGCAACGATGTCATCTGTCCACAAGATGGCAGGATTTACACCCTTTTCAGATTGATTCCCTGAGATTCATCTCAACAGTGAGAAAGTTTATATATTTTTATTTATACAAGATTTGGGCGATTCATTTGTTTCAGAAGTTAAAAATAAAACATGCAGAAAATAGTCTAAATAAGCAGAATAATGTATGGCTCGGTAAAATAAAATGTAATATGCACAAACAGCTTCAAAGGTTTTGCAATATATACTTTTAATTGGGGGCCAGGAAGATTACTAAAACTAAACTAATGCATATGGATGAATTTAGTTCCAAGGTAAATTTGAGTGGGACATCAGCACAATTATACGTCCTAAACGAGGACCATCAGTCAAAGAAATGGACCGGCTGTTGGGTGGCGTTAAACAATAGTGACTCTTTCACAAAAGCACAACTGCCATAGCAGTCGTGAATCAGAAACAAGCTATGGTGGGTACTAATCAGGTGAAGCTCATCATTGATGTGACTACCAGACAGAACTGAAGTTACGACGTGCTGAAAACAGTACCTGGAACAACAAGCAGCGTTTGCCACTCCTAGTGGCGATGTGAAGAAAATCAGATGATGTGGCGACCCTGCCAGTGGACAGTTGTTACCATGAGGCTGTGGTTGACATCTTTGAACCCCCACAAACTGCCACAATAATTGTGTCTTTCTGATTCTGCCACTGAAATATCAACTGATTTGAAAATCTGTGTTGATTCTTCTGATCTGGTGAGAGCTGTAAGGACAGCTATCGTCACTGTTCTGCTGTCAAGTTAATGAACCAATGACTCAAATAGTGGTATAGATTGTATATGTAAAATACATTATGGTACAAATCAAATAATTTTAATATATCTGCGTCCAAAGAAAAACTTTGAAAGACCTTCACAAACCTGTAGAACTATTTTTATGATAAATAATATTGTAAATAACACCATTCTGGGTACTCATTTGTATTGTCAAGTGTACTAATGTAACCGATTGTGGGATCTATATAATAGGCAGCATGGTGGTGTGGTGGTTAGCACTGTTGCCTCACAGCTTGAAGGTCTGGGTTTGAATGTGTGGAGTTTGCATGTTCTCTGTTCACTCTCTGTCCCATAAGTGTGCATGTCACCATGAATGGCCGTCTCCCCCCCCCCCCCACCCCACCCAACCCCCCTCCACCAACCGCAACCCGCAAAGGTAGCAGAAGAGGATGGATGGACAGATGGATGGATTTGTATAAAAAATATTTATGTACAGCACATAGATGCTGGCACTCAGAGTGTCCTAGAAAATGTTCATGCAAGATTGGTCCACTCTTCTAGTAGGACATAGGGAACACAACTTACATGTGAAATTTGAAGAGTAACAGGGCCACATTGTGGTCAGAGGGAGTATTACATCCATACTGAAAATACTTGCCACAGATAATCACTGGGAAGGGTTAAGAGAGTTTAAGCACATCGGTGGAGTGTCTTTGTGAAACAGAAATGTAGCTAAAGAGAGTAGTTATGTTCTCTAAAATGAACCTCATTAAGCATTAAACCCTGCTTGTCTGACAATGCTGAACATAGGTAAGAGGAAAGGCACACAGACTAACAACTGCATGATCTCAATTGGACTCTAAATTGCTCACATAATTTGTCTCTTATTTGGAAATAAAATTTAATAAATGCATGTTTGTGACCTTCTTCAGAACGTTTGACTTGTTGAAGGTAAAAGAGTAAAATAGTTTGTAGTAAAGTGAATCGCCTACAATATGGAGACAAACACTGTGATCTGCAGAAACTGAAACAGACCTGTCACAGGCTTTGTTGTTGTAGGTTACATGTAATAATAAATGCATTACTAGATATTTGACACATAGGAACACCAACTCCTGTAATGGAGAAGTTTTGGCTCAGAGTGAAAATATCTTGATGCTCCAACTCAGTAGTTTTGATTTGAATTATTGTAGCCTCTTTCACACAGCTGAGTCCATGATAAGAAAAATGCCTCAAATGTTTTGAGAAATGCATTAAGATTGGTAATGAATGAGGTCAGAATTGCAGCAGCGCAACTAAGAAAAACTGTAAAGTAGAAGTGATGCTCTTCATTTACCTGTTGCATTGGTGAATCAAGGTAAGCTGCACAGATGAATACTGAAGAGTGGGTAGAGTGAGAGCTTGACGCACTTGTTTCTGAGCAGACCCCAGCTAACTTCATGACCACAAGTTCATCTACAAGCATGTGAGTAACTGATCAAATGATCCGACACCATGTGGAAAGCTGTGAAGTTTATTAGAAATAACCAGATGGAATTCATACAAAAGCAGCCTGTGTGAGTGACCAATTTATAGATCACTACACAAACACACCCACTTCCTGCCCAGACTACAACTCTCCACCCGCTGGGATGCTAACTTTTTTCATGGAGTCAATAAACAAATGTATTCAGACATAATAATAATAATAATATCAGTGTGCCCATCTTCATTCACAATAATCCCAGTTTGTATTCCACCATCATGTGTGGCTCACCCATCACTTCACTGTGGGCTGGATCTGCAAAGGAAAAAGACAAAAGCACAGCAGCTGTAATGGTCAGGCTTCATGTTAACACACACATTACTGAAGGTTTAAAAGGGAAGGATGAGGTTCCCACCATTGAGGACGTCCTCAAATCCAATGCTCTCGTCACTGTTTCGGAGAGTATCCAGAGCCAAGTTTGAGCTCTGTAGGAATGGGAGACGCTGGATCTGGAGGGAAGAAATGGCTGAAATTAGGACTGAGCCAACACATTTAAAGTAAAGAACAAAACACAAAAACAGCTGAAAAAAAAGGAGAAGGCCGTCAGAGATGTGGATCGGAGTTACCTGCCGGGCTGCCCTGTACTCCATCTGCAGTTTGAGTGGAGCGTGAAGACCCTGAATGTTTCTGAGCGTTGAGAAATTCATCTTGTCCTGGTTAAGCTGGAACTGCTCAGCAGAGAGAAACAGAAAACAGTCAGCCACAGACCTATTTTTCCTCGTTTGTGTGCATTATGATTAAACTGAGCTGCTTTGACAAATAAAACAGACTTGATAAATCATAACCAAAAACACAACACATACACCAACTAAGCATCTGATGAAATCGACATTAATGCTTTGAGGACTTACATTTTTTTCCGACAGCTCCAGCGGGTGGCTTGGAATCAGCTCATTCTTTACACTGGTGAAGCTGTTTAATAGGAAGAACCAACACAGGTTATAAAAAGCAAACTGAGCTATATTTGGATGTGTTACCCAAAAAACAGGTTTTTAATGCAATATTTTGAATGGATACATTTCAAAGGTTTGCGTTCCACTTTCTGACACTTTCTTACCCACTGCGCAGAGTGTCCTGCACTCCGTAAGCTCCCTGCGGACAGAAACCTGCCACAGGTACACTGTCCTTAAGCTGAGAGCGAAGTCCTCTGGTATTCTGTAGTTCACAGCCAAGACACACACATGCAACGTTTAGACTTGATGCCACTCAGCTAATGGTTATCAGTAACACACACTGGAAGATGGATTTATCTAGGGGAACCTGTGGCTAACCTAAGCGCTAGCTGGCATTAGCTCGAGTGACTAATCAAATTCACAACTACTCAACTTGGGCGGGAATAAAGATAAACAGCTTCACCCAGGGCTCTTTAAATGATTACACACATCATTAGAGTAAACAGAGTGCGCACCAACAAGGTTAAAACAATAAGAAATAAGGTATATGAGTTATAAATGATTCCATACCATTATGACTCCGTTTCTTCTTCTTTCCTTTCGATATACTGCTGTATCCGGTAGCGTCTCGTATTCATGACGACACATCCGGTGCTTCCGTTACGTTTCCAGATAAACAGACAACGGTGTGCTGTAATATGATGCAACGTGAGCAAAATCAGTTAACTTGTAATTATTTCGTGGAATCCATATATGAACATTGAAATAACATGGAGGTCGGATTTTTGGAATGTTTATAATAATTACGGGTGTATGCTCCATATGAGACGTGTGGGGGTATAGCTCAGTGGTAGAGCATTTGACTGCAGATCAAGAGGTCCCCGGTTCAAATCCGGGTGCCCCCTGTTTTTCAAATAGCTTTAATTTTTTAATTCAGAAACTCAATAGTGGCAAGCTAATAAGAT
The DNA here is from genome assembly GCA_015052665.1 of Apistogramma diplotaenia. NCBI lineage: Eukaryota > Metazoa > Chordata > Actinopteri > Cichliformes > Cichlidae > Apistogramma > Apistogramma diplotaenia. Next base: position 5,406 of record VOQJ01045933.1, on the reverse strand, counting down.
TTGCTTTTTTATTTTTAATTAATAATAACAATAATAATAATATGTTATGTCAGTTGCAAGATTATACATATAATGTATACTTTAAGATATAAATATCTTAAAATGTAATTAAAAGCATTTATATTTTAAGATATATGGTATTATTCAAAATAAACAATTGAGGCAAGTGAGGCTGTAATGTAAAATGTATTTCATCACTATTTATTTGATTGTTCACACATATTTCTAGTATTCAAAGCTAGAAACACAAATCACTTGTAAGTATGTGATTTTTTTTTTTTGGATTATTTGAATGATGGGTTGTGTGAAATGTGAACGTGTGTGGTTTTCTTTCTCTCTAGATTAGCCTTGTTAATGTGTATCTCATCTGAGTTGAAAAGTGGTGAAGATGGAGAGATGTGTAAGAAAAAAATATGCTGGCTCTAATTTGGAATAATTTTGTAGGAGAACATAATCTGGATTAACGCAGTGGATTAATAAACACATCATATTAGTTTCCTACTACTACTGCTTCTTCAGGTACTGGGCACCCCATGACAGTGAAAGCAGTTACTCTAAGGTCATCATGGTGTAAAACCATCAATCTTGGTCATAAAAACAAACACAAATGTTTTGTTGAGCTTATTTTGCCACTAAAGTCATAGTTAAGACCTGTCAACACAACAAGGAGAGATGACACATTTTCTGTAATGCTGTCTAACAAGAAAAGAGGCATGACTAGCATGTTCCTATGAACATGTAAAATAGGAACTAGCTACATTAGTCACACTATAGCAAAGGTAGGACAGTAGATCCCCAGTTTTTAATCAAAAGTATAACAAATTAATATTGTAAGACAAGTACAAAGTACTGTTTCAACCTAACAAAAATGACTGCAGGGTTAGAACAGGAGTCAGCTGAAGTTTAAATGCAGTGAAGTTGATCCTTCAAGTAGCTACAACACATTTCCTGTCAATTAGAGGAGGCAGTGCTTGTGGATAGAGGCATCTCCCAAAGAGCAGTGGCTGTGTTCTCTGCACTTCTCTCCTGATCCTGCTGGCAACTAAAACCAAGTGCAGTTAAACGCCCTCGGATATCAAGTGAAGACCGCTTTAAGTAACATGAAGGACATCAAATACAGTTATGCCCATGAGCAAACATCATGTTATTTTGGACAATGACATGATGTTTGTAATATACCACCAGCATGTATTTGAAATGAAACAGTTGAGCTGTGATTGAAGTGCAGACTTTCGGTTTTAATTCAAGAATTTTAACCAAAAATCTGAAACACTGTTTCACTCCTGGATTTTCAGAGGCTCAGAAGTGACGTTATCCCCTTGTGATGCCTGTTCCCTCATTATTCCATGAGAAACTAAGCAGATCAAAGACGTGGAGTTGATTCAGCAGAAGCTCCCAGCTCAGTCAGCACTGCGATTCCCAATGAATCAGATGGATACAAACACACAGGCCTCAGCTGAACAGGTGATGATAAACAATATTCATGCATGAGAACATGAAAATGACATGCGCCATATTATGGTGATGGATGTCACTAATTGGTGTTAGTGGAATACAGATTATCATAAAACAAGTTCGACCCATACAGTTATCTTAAAGACCCGATAACAGAAACACGTTGTTATTTTTTGGAACATACCACATCACAGGTGTTTCTCACACACCTGGTCGTTAGCTGCCAGGTGCTGATAATCAAATGCACCTCTGTGAGCACCTCTAGGAAAGCAGAGATTTTGGCAGGCTGATGTGTTCAGGTGAGTTCAATGCGAGTTCATCACCGCTACAGTGGGAAAGATTATTCACAAGTGGATTTGTCCACTTTCCCAGGAGAGAAAACAGCTGAGTTCAAGGTCACGAGATACTGAGCCTCACTGTTATCAATAAAACTCCCCTCAGCTGGAATAGAGCAGCTGCATTCACACACGAGTATAAATGAGGTGTTATTGTCCCTTTTCAGCATCAGACCGTTCATGCTGCATTGATCCCTTTGCAAAGGTTTCTTTCAATAAATCTCAGAAAATGCTTGGTTTCATTTTCTCCACAACAATCATGCCGACCAGAGATGGGATTTCTTGAGTGATTTCTTTTCTGCTTTCATGTTGATCCATAAAACCTGCAGGCAGACTCTGAAAGAGCTCTTACTGCTCTGAGCAACTTATTGAAGAGACGAGTGTCTGACAGCTGAGAGCAGACAGAGTCGCCACTGAAATCTGAGTTGAGAAAGAACCCAGAGTAGAGAGCGGCTGACACCAACCAGAAATTCTGATTGTATTGTTGATTGTTTTTTTTAAGGTCAAAGTGTTTGATTAAGAAATTTTTAATTATTCCATTTGTTAAGAGGATTCGGCCTTCAGAGGGAAAGTTCTGTAAACACAGCTGATTTGGGCTCATTGCCGGGATCAGGATCAAGAATCAGGGAGAGAGAGTGTTGGCACAGTTTTAACATTAATCTCGTTTATTCTGCCGACTCGTGCAGCTCTAACCCAGGTGGATATGAAGGAACATCTGCAGGAGGAAGAAGATACAAGAAAAGGGGGAAGACATGGAATGAAGGAATAGAAGGGAGCAAAAAGAAGACAGGATAACAGGTTTAAGAATACAGCCAATTTAAAATCAGATGATAGCACAGGTTGCAGTAAATTATGCAGTATTTGAAGATCATTTTTACCTTTTCTCAGCTCAGAGGAGTAACTGCAGTCCAAACGTCTCCAGTCCTCCATGTACCTGCACAGGCAACAGAGCAAAGCACCAACATTCAGAACAAAACGACATCAGTAAAAACAAACCGAGGGCAAAGAACAGCCCATAAAGCTTTGGAGCAGGGCAATGTGAGCCTTGATCCAGTCTAAAAAGAGTCAACAGAAAACATATAGAAAGCAGAGGGTCTTACTCCTCAAAGTTGAGAGTTTTGGTCCAGGCCAGGAGTTCATCCAGCTCCCATTCCAGTATTTCATCATCCCCTTTCTTTTCAATGGTGTCCATCACTTCCTGGGCCGAACTCTCCACCAGGGAGGCCATGTGTCTGTGCTCTGCATGGTCCTGTAAACTACCCTCTTTATACCTGTACGTCAGGAAGAGGAGCCATAAGACAGAAAAGCATTTTCCATTTTCTTCACACTGCACACAAAGCTCAGGATTAAGACTGACAACTCATTTAGCACAATGAAAGGGTGCTGGTAACATGCTGAAGCTGGAACTCTACTACTAAAACGAAACTACAAATAAGCAATAGACATAAGCTGCAGATTGCATTAATATTATCTTGTATTCACTGCTTGCTCACCAACAGTTTCACTTTAACACACAAAAATAGGATGCACTTACATCTGCTTCAGCCATTCGATTTTCTTTCTCTTCCTCCACCTCTCTAAATCTCCCTTCCGCTGCAGCTTGGAATAATGAAAGTCCATTTTTTTGTCACCACCAATCTCTGCAGGCTCGCACATCCAAGCTATCTGGGAGAGAAGGAGCACATAAACACAGACTTGCATAACCTCTGCTTTCAAAGGCTTCCAGTTCGAAAGCATTGTCTGCTCTTTAGCTTGCTGTAGCTGTTTAGCTCGTTACGTCAGAAGGAATGGCAGAACTCGACTCTAGCAGAACAGAAATCCTCTTGCTTCGTCACCTTGTTGCAGAACAGCCTCCAACTGTTGTTCTCCATACGCTGGTACCAACCCGATCGGTCTTCCTTTGTGACATGCAGGCCTTTGTTAGTGTTCAGGGCCACAGGCTTCATAAGACCTTGCTTGTTATAGTCCTTGGGACTACTTGCACACACATCAGTGATGTGCCGATAGGTGAAGATCTTGTAAAAGATATTGGGAGGAAATTGGATCTGAATGAACAGATAGGTTAGATGTCAGTAGGCACGTCTGTAATATCGTATTCACATAGCTGCCACTATTTCCCTCCGAAGCTCTTACACCTCCAAGTCGAAATCTGATGAAGACTCCAGCTGCAGCATCCAGTAGCTCGCCCTGCCATGGAAAAATCTCAGTTCATTTTTGTTTGATTTGCTTTTATTTTACAGAGGTTGTAATTTCCGTTACCTCTCGAGGATTCACGGTTTTGAGGATGGTCTTTGGATCCCGCTGTTTGCAGTAGAAAATCAGCTCTTTGAGATACGTGAAGACTTCTCTGGCCTGCAATTTGGTAGATAAAATCCAGTTACTCCTATGCTTGCATACTTAAAATTGTGCAGATATATGGGCTGGTATTCCCACGGCAGTAGTAGCAGATGCTCCTACCACATGGCTTCGCCAGGCCCTTTGAATTATTCTGGCTGCTACCTCCTGGAGTGTTTCTTCCTGGGGCTCTTCCTCCTGTGAGCTACAGAAGAGGAAACAGGACAGTGACGAGCAGAGAGATGGATTATTTCTAAAGTAATTTTATTTAAGCTGCAAATACACCGAGTGCTGATGAGAGAACCATCTGTAAGAATGACTTACAGTACACTGACTTAAGTACTGAATTTTAAGTACAATCTGGTGGCATGCACTCTAATTGTTATGGTATGTTGATGGTATGGTTCTATTTCACTACATTTCTTGGTAATTTAAATACATATTTTTTACTGTATCTTTATCATTACATTTATTTAACTAAGTTTAAGTTTATAGATTAAGATTTTACAAACAAAATGAGCATTCATTATCTAAAATATTATACACAACAGCATATATAGCAGGCAAAATTTGTTTCATTTTACCTGTTAAATTATATTAGTAATACATCAGATAGCCTGGCATTTAGGTCCAACATAAAGTTTAATAGCTTATGTCTGAAACAGCATATTAATAAATATTGTGATTTTTTTTTGTATGTAAAAATATGTTATAACAACTCATAATGGAAAGGTAATGAAAAAGTCAGTAAATATTGTTCCAATTTTGTATAATACAGTCACAATATTATTAATACAACTACTACTAATAATAATAACATATATAAAATCTATCCGAGATCTAAGTTAAAGTATTAGAAGATAACGGTAGCCAGCTACAGTATTTAGCTGAAAACACAGTGTAATATTATCACTGCTATACACGTAACCTTGTTCCTGTGTAAACGTCATCATGACGCATACAGCCCAAATTAGTCACACAGCAGGACAGCCATGCATTACCTCATGGCGGCAGCAAACCAAAGGCCAAACCTTTCAGGTGATGGAACCAGACGCTGGGAAATTATCTTGGTAGGTTACTTGGCAACCTAGCGTTATTTACTATTAAGTATCCGCCTTCCGGAAAGTACTTTCAAAATAAACATTTTAAGGAAGTACACAGAAGTTCATTAGAGATTATTTTACATTTTACGTTTCCAGCTACAAGAAACCAAAACAAAAACAAACTTGTACGCCCCCCCCCCCCCCCCCCCCCCACCCCCACAACCCACCACAACGCCACA
>VOQJ01045926.1:0-11480 GCA_015052665.1 Apistogramma diplotaenia | reverse complement strand
GGTCAGACAGTACAACGCTCAGAGAAACTACAAAAACCCACAAGCTGCCTCTCAGACTCCCTGGGCCTCAGCTGGCACGTTAAATGCTGCAGTTCATGACAGCACAGTTAAAAACAGGGTTGTTTGGAACAGTTGCCAGGAGAAAGCTTCTTCACAGCACAGCTCAGGTTTGCAAAGCTGCACCTCAACAGAATACAGTGGAAATCCTCAGTTTGTCAGAAAAGACAAAAAACTGAACCAAATACTGAAAATATGATAATTTAGGCATAAATAAAATCTTCCTTAAAAATGACCAAGGCCATCATTTTCAGAGGGAGATGACATGCATTTCATAGTTAAACCAGTACGTCAATTGAAGTGCATCATTAAGTCCTGCATCAAAATGCCTTGAGTGCATCCGCCCCATCGTGTGGGATTCGTTCCCTCTGCGTGATCTTATGAGGATAAGGGGATCATCTTGCATCTCACCGTACTGCAGCCTGACACTTTAATACTTTCTGAAAACGCACAACGATTTAGCGGCTTGATTCCTCCGAATCTGGCTGCAGCTGAACGACGGACTGACATCTGCTTTGCGACTAAAGGGGGAAAAACACAAAAGAAAACATGACCAGGCTACAACATGCAGCAGCTACAGTAAGACTGCCTCGCTGCTGTTAGCGATGTGTTTTACCTGATTGGACAGCTTTGTGACCCCAGCAGTCAACTTCCTATTGACTGCTTATTATTTTATGATATTCTAATCTATAAAAAGTGTGGACCTGTGAACTTGGTTCAAACCTTGATTTTCGTCGAGGCGCTCGGCTAGCTGCTCTGGTATTTTGAATGTTCTGCCTTTCCTGACCTAGTAGTTGATGCTGTTACACTTCTCTGTTCAACATTTGCGCTTGTCAGCAAGAGTGAGGTTATGTTGGAAGAGTCACTGACCTTTCATAAATCGCATCATTGTTATTCTGACTTATTTACGAGAGTGAGATGAAAGCAGCTTTCCACCAGCAGCAGGAGGCGAAGGGGGGGGGGGTGGAGGGGAAGTGTGTGTGTGTGTGTGTGTGTGTGAGGGGATATTTCACATTGTTTAATTTACTTTACCTTTGTCCTTCAGCAGGCACACCGAGGACATGCTAATACCCCAGATGCAGAGTTAAACAGGTCTGAACTCTCAGCGACTACGGCTTAAATGGTCTCACTCTCCTGGAGCACAAAGTACAAAACAAATAAAGGCTGTTACTGTATCTACGTACTAAAGCCAGCGCACTCGGCCACAGCAGGAACAACTGCAGTGTGGTAGAATATGAAAAGATGATGTTCCACAGTTTGATGTGTGATTCCAGTCAAGATCGAACAGGTCGAGTACATAAAATCATGGAGCTGTTGTATACATGAGTGTACGTAACTCATTGCACCTTTGACTCGTCCATCGCTCTGGCCATTCTTTGTGAGGCTCAATCAAAGGAGTAGAAAAGGAGCGCGCTGACCATGAAACGTTATTTCTTTTACCCTGCAGCTCTGCATTTCCTCCATATTCCAGTCTCACTGTTAAGCTAAGCTAACCCCCTGCTGCAGAGCTGTGCTCAGAGCACAGATATTGGCAACATTAGCAACAACACAATTATGTCAATTCATTATATTTTTGATTCTAATGTAGTCAGGAACATTGCACTTCAGTATATGCTGACTGGTTATTTTTGTTGTAGTGATTGTCCAGGCTGAAATGCACACACGTGCCTGCTTGTTTTGTTGACTGTTTTGTATTTTATTTCCCTGCACTGGCTGGACTCCTGCGACTGTTCGTGTTTAGCTGCAGATCTTTATTTTCTTAATGTTGTGAACATTTAACAGAAGCTGTGTTTAGGCTCTGATTCCTGTGGGTGTGTCATGTGGTTTGCATTGTTCTTGTGACTAAGAACAGCATACGGCTTTAGCTGCCAACGGGCCACCATGACTGAGACTCCCGTAGCGATGATGATGATGATGATGATGACTTATGGCCACTGTTAACCCAAACAACACCGGCCCCATAAAAGTGCGCTATGAAGGACACATAATGTAAATCAAATTGCAAAATAAGTTATTTTAACGTTTGCTAAAGGTTCTGTAAAGGTCATTTAACTCAAACCTAAGAAGAGCTCTTTTACTTTAAAATATGCTCCTTACACTCGAGTATAAAAAATTACTATGACTTTTCCCTCTTAAGCTGACATGACTGATTTTCCTTTGAGGCAAAGATTTATTTTTTTTCCCTCTTCTTTTATTTACCTAAGAACATTTTTATTACAGTGTGGCTGCTGTAAATCCAAACACATGAGCTCAAAGGGGCTAAAATGCTCAGCGCAGCTGCAGAGCTAGGTGTTAATTCTCCACTGCTTCATCACCCACCGCTGTGCTGGTTCATCAAGTACGCGGGATGGGGAGGGGTAAAGTTCACGCATGGCAGGTTAGTGGGTTTAGTTTATGAGTGCAGTTTGTGCAAGTGCATGTATATCAGCCTGCATACATGCTGAACACACTCCGGCAAATGAAATATCACTGATACTGCAGTTAGCTGCATGTTTATAATACTGACCTTATAACCCCGGCATTAATGCTCCCTGGATGCAATTAGATAAGGTGTTACATATTTGATACAGATTCTGCAGCTGCCCGTTTTGAAACTACCAGCGCTGATGAACAGCGTGTCCCACCTCTGTGTTCCCGCAGATTTTCTTAGCTCTTTAGCCAATCGCACACCCATGAAAAAAACTATTTGAATCTGTTTGCTTCATATGCTCTCATGTAAAAAAATTTATTTTGCCAGTGCAAAATATGTACTGGTAACCTGCGCCATCAGCAATTGTAATGCTTGTGGAACATGCAGTGAGAGTCATGCAGCAAAGAATTAAATGATCTGAGCAAACAGTGCGCATATCTGCTTTATGGGTCTATGACTCAGGGGAGGCTCATTTAGCTTTGGATGCAGCAGCTATTCAAAGTATATGCTGTGTTATTACAGGGATTTTCTATATGACAGTTTCACTGCACTGTCTACTGTTTACTTATGTTTCTTATGTACATATTATTGGAGTTATATTTTTAAGCTATTTTCTTCTGTATAGTTATGTCTAAAATTGTTTAGTATTTGTTTTTTGCACGACAGCACCAAGTACCGAAGAAATTTCCTAATGTAGTGAACTGTTCACTCAATATGGCAATAAATTCTTCTGATTCTGATTCTGAGGATACATCCTAGGCAGGTTGCCAGCCCATCACAGAGCTAACACAAAGAGACAGACAACTATTCACGTTCATTTCACCTGTCCAGGGTGTGCCTCACCTTTCATTTCACGACACCTGGGATAGGCTCCAGCCCGTGTGCAGGAAGCAGAGGAAAGGTGGAAAGATGGATGGTTGGTTTTTGTGAAGAGCTGCAAATAACCCAAAAATCTTTGGTTATATGTTTCAAGGACATCCTGGCCTTCATCATTTGTGCAGTCACATATGATCAAACAGCTTCAGGTAAAAAAGTATTGAATTCTAAATTTGTGCATCAACACATAAGCACAGATGTGTGTTTACACGGTTGTGAATGAAGCTTTTGTAGTGGCCTGAAAAGCTTGCAAAAATAACGACAACATAAAAAGTGCAAGCACAGCCTCCTGTCCTCATGCTGGGGTGTTTGTATTATACTGTGATCCCGTTTATTGATCTATTTTACCACACACCACCAGGCAGCAGAACCAGAAAAAAACATGCTCCAAATTTGTAGATATGAGATCATACTATGAACCGTACTCACCATTCTCCTCAGACACACTTCAGATCAAAGCCAACACAGGTGCCCTTAATTCTGTCATTTAAGGGAAGCAGCCTCTGCAGCCGACCACTGCGCTCAGCTGTTTTATGCCAGCCTCATTGTGTGCCCACACAGCTGTGACCTTCTCAGGGATCACTAAGGAATCCATCCCCCCCCCCGACTGAGATTCCAAGTAAGATTACGGGAGGCCCCTGGAAATCTATGTCAAGTGTACCGTGTGCCAAGCATCAGCCTTTAAAGTGTGTGTTGCGTATGTTGGAGCTCACGTGCAGACGTCGCCTGAAAGATTTACACTTTGTCCAACACCAGAGGCCTCGCAGAAAATCTATAAACATCAAAAACTGTAACAACATCCATACCAGACAGTTTACGCAGCGCATTAGGTTGAAAATACCTCTCAGTAAACACAGCTCTTAAAGTGTGCACTGCATATCATCCACTGTGCCAGCTCATGAACTCCTGTCTGGGCGACTGTGATACGTGATTCTGCTGTGCTGCAAAATGTTTATTAGGCTTTTTTAGGACTTTAACATCCCTTTGCCAAACAACTTGCAAATACCAGGTTAGACCCCCTTTTACCTACAGAGCTGTTTTATTTCTTCATGACAGGTTCAACATGGTGCTAGAAACATTCCTCAGAGATTTTGGTCCATAATAACGTGACTGTATCAGGCGGTTGCTGCAGATTTGTCAGCTGCACACCCATGATGTGATTCTTTCATTCCACATCCCAAAGCTGCTGTGATTGGACTGAGATCTGTGGAGGCCACTTCGGTACACTGACCTCTTTCTAATGTTCAGAGCCCAGTTTGAGATGATTTGAGCTTTGTGCATTGTGCTGTCAGAAGCAGTCATCAAAAGAAGGGTATATAGGAAAGGAAATAAAAATCCAAATTCTTTACACTGCACTTAGCTGAGAATAAAAACAAAATATTTTAAAGACAGTTCATATTCGTCTCTTTTAGAACTCCACTCAATGAAATGAACTTCAAACTTTGGGCTGCTGCTGATTAAAAGTTACTTATTTATTATAGTCCTCATATGCAGAGCTGGCAAAAGTACAGAAGCAGAAGTACAGATACTTGTGTTAAACATACTCTTTGCAGGACGTTTCTGCCAGCTGTAATGTGATAATAAAAGATTACTACATGAGAATACAAACTTTATTTCAATCTAAATTCTGATTGTAATGAATGCACTGAGGTAGAGCACTTATGTGACTGTGCCTCACCTGAACAGGAAAATGAGTGCAGTCAGGGGTTACAGAGGGAGGTGGGGAAACTTTGAGACTGGTTGTAGTGGCTCAGTGTGCGGTAAAAAAATCACAATCATTTCTGTTGTGAGATTTTCTTTGTGTCAGGCTGTGATCAGCTGTGTGGATCTGAGGTGTCGTGGCTGATATCTGTCCCCTACACTGACGGTATTCTGTCTATACTATACTATACTATACTATACTATACTATACTATACTATACTATACTATACTATACTATATATAACAGTTTGCAGTTGGTATAAAGGTTGAAAGTTGCTTAAATTCAGACTCATCTGCGCAGCACTTGATGTAACCTAACAATGAGCATGAACACCAGCACAGAGCTTTCCTGTAAATTCAGCACAGTGTAGCAAACTGACCTGTTTATCCTGCACTAAAATGCAGTATTTTAATAAATTATTATTTAAATAAGTATTTTAGTAAAGTACAGAGATATGAAAAATCGACTTAAGTTCAGTAACAAAGTATTTGTACTCCGTTACCTCGTTGCTTCCCACTTCCACGTCATGTCACCTGATAATTTTATTAAAGGAAAACGGACTCAGTTTTTCATAGAAGGGATTTACTGTATGTATGAGTGAATGACAGATGCTTTGTTGCTATGTGGTAAACATGCTGGTTCTTGAAAGGCCATTAAAAGGAAGCAGGAGTCACTGCAGTCACACAGCAGCTGACTGTTTGTGTCTTGTAAATTTAAATTTAGCTTTTACTTGTCTTGTTGACATTTTCCAGTACAAAAACGGTTGCAATATGGATTAAGATGATGTACACAGAGTGTGACATGTGACAATACTCTGTCCTCTTTCCTGCTGCCTACACTACTATTGTCCCAAGATAATTTAATTGAGTGGCAGCTAAATATAACACAGGTGGAATGCAAACATTTCGCCTGGGGTGACACTGTTGGACAGATGCAAAGTGCTGCTAAACCCTACAGCAACAAGCACCAGTGTGCCCAGTTATCACAGAGGAAGAAGGTGGAGGGAAAGGAGGACGTGAGCAAATGCTCAGAACTTGGAAGACCGCAGCCTGAGCTCTCTGATAGGAAGGTCGACAGAACAATAGCTCATAATGATCAACACAACAGATGACAATGAGGCAATCCAGTGTAAGCCAGGTGCACTCTTCAGACCTGCTGAAACACATTCAGCTGCTGGAACAGTAGCTTGCAGAACTTTTTCTTTGTGAAATTAACTGGTTTTGTTAAAAATTACCTCCCAAGTGAGTTTGTGTACCAAACACCTGTGTTCATTTATTTGTATGTTTCCAATAAGTCCTGCAGATGAAATGTTTGTCTGTACTCACTACAACATACATATTAAACAATTTCTAGCCTGAAACCACCAATAACAGGCTAAACTTGTTACTTGTTATTAAAAATAATGTTAAAAAAATCACTATTAGAGTTGCTACAAATCTCTTTGTTGCAGTGGTGACAGATCATAGATCCATAGTGTGGATGTATGAGCTTCAGACACAACATGTAGTTCTTATTGAAGAACAAAAGTTTCAATATGATCCTGACAGGCATGAAAAACACCACAAACACAAAGAAATAGATTCCTTTTCAGACCTATTTCACATTTTGCTATGAGACCAGGCTGTCACATATAACATGTATTGGAAAGAACATTGTTACATTTAATGGATAAACACATAGTAAACCTCGCAGGTAACTATTTTCTGTTATTACCATATGAAATCATTGTAAATTTCCTAACAGCCTGTTTCTTCTCAGTTTAGTCCACCTGTTAACATGTCGGAATCATCGACTTGAGCACACTAACCAGACAATCAGAGAGACTCTGCCACCAAGCACAGCCTCAAATCAGCTGCGGTTGTCTTGCAGTCTTGACAAGATAAGCATGCACGTCACCATCTAAGCAATGTACTAAGCAGGTCACATTTGCCACTGAGCTAAATTTACTAGTTGACCGTACTCTAATTTGTCCAGCTGACTACATATTAACTGTACCTCGTGTTTTGTGTTGCTAATCAATTATTGTAGTTTAAAAAAACAAAAGCTTCCCAGCCATAACTGGGTAATGTAGTGAGGTAGTTGGTTTAAAAAGCTCAAAGTGAAATTTCTGAGGTAGTACTGAACTCAGTCATAAGTCTTGATGTTGGCTGGATTTTGTCCCGCAAATCTGGAATCGTGGTGATCCTACTGCACAAAGGTAAAATCTCGTGATGCTAACATGTCGATTAGCATGAAAATCAAAGTGATAAAGGCTGTTTAGTTCATTCTAATTCATTGCAGTACAGAAAAAAGCATTAGTGAAGGTTACAAATGATCTTATGGCCTCTGACAGCGGTCTCATCTCTGTGCTTGTCCTGCTAGACCCCAGCACACCTTTCAATACTGTTGGCCATGATATTTTATTACAGATTAGAGCATGCTATAGGTATTTAAAGGTACTGCACTGCTGTGCTTCAAATCATATTTATCTAATAGACTCCAATTTGTTTCATGTAACTGAGGTGTTTTCTTCACACACTAAAGTTAATTATGGAGTTCCCATAGGCAGTTACTTTAGAAAACACATCATATACAGTAGTTCATTGTTATGCAGATGCTTCCCAGCTTTATCTGTCCATGAAGACAGATGGCACAATTAGTTAAACTACAGGAATGTCTTAAAGACAAAGACATGGATTTTCCTGGATTTCCTGCTTCTGAATTCTGATCAAACTGAAGTTCTTGTACTCGGCCCCACAAACCTTAGAAACATGGTGTCTAACCAGGTTCTTACTCTGGATGGCATTACCTTGGCCAGTAACACTGTGAGGAATCTTGGAGTCATTTTTGACCAGGATATGTCCTTCAATGCACATCAACACATTTGTAGACTTGTGCAATATCTCAAATTGATGCTGAAAAAACAGTTTATGCATTTATTACTTCTAGGCTCGAATATTTTATTTTATTTTATATTTTAATTCATTATTATCAAGCATCCTTAAAGGTCCTTGAAAAGCCTTCAGTTGATCCAAAATGCAGCAGAGTGCTGACAGGGACTAGAAAGAGAGAGCAGATTTCTCCCATATTGGCTTCTCTTCACTGGCTCCAATGAAGTTCAAGTGCTATATAAATAAAAATGAATTAAATTCCATCACCCACCTACTATCTGCGGAATAGCTTTAGCTGGGTAACTATTTTAGCTTTTTAAAAAAAACAAAATACCTGATTAACAATACAAAATGCAGAGTTAACATGTCAGCTGGATGTCTGTGAGCCAGCGACTAGCAAATGATTCAAATTTATTTATTTAAGTAATGTCAGTGTGACCTGCTGAGAGTTGAAATAGCTATAAGTGAATGGTTGCCTCGCTAGTGTTCAAGCTCAGATTTGACCCCAGTGCAGGACTCATGAGACAGGACTAAACTCAAAACTCTGCTTTGTTTAGCTTGTTAAATTTCCTTAACCTTAACCCAGCCATGAAGCAGCTAGAGAACATGGAACAGGAGCACCGGAACTGACAATGATGCAACAAAGAACTGAACAAGACAAAGATAATACTCCAGAGGTAATGAGGGAAGGTGGGGGCGAACACCAGCATCACCATTGTAGTCAAGAACGTTTGAATGCTAAGCCTCCACCACCTTAACAGTGCAGTTAACATCCTCAATGCCGTGACAATCACCTGTTTGCCCTGCTGCCCTTCGACAGGTGTAAAATTCTGCATCAACAGACTTTTTGATCCACTGACATCTGTGAACTGAACTTTGCCAAGACCACGCTATCTCTAACTGCTCTCTGCTGTTCACAATGAGTATTCACTTATAGTATATACTAATACACTATTGCCTCACCAAGGTAAGTAAGTATTTTAACTTATCTGCCTACAATTAAGACAAAATATTTTAGTGTTTCACACCCAGGAGTCATTTTTTATTCTATTCTAAATTTGGAAAAGCCACATTTAGCTTCAAAGGGAAGCCAGATACAGGCTAAACGTCAGCAGTGACTGACTTCAGTGTTTCAGTAACTGATTCCACCCCCACAGGGGAAAAAGGGAAGTTACTTTTATGTCAGAGACCCTCACAGTTTGGGTTAGGCCAATGAACACCTTGGTTCACTCTTTGTTTGCCAGGCTGTTTTTGACTCAGCCAAGACATTGTGTGTTATGTGCACCACTCACTCCTGCGGGGAGGTAGCTGGGCTCTTTGGTAAGTGGTACATATTAAACTTAGAAAATTTGTTATTATGGCTGTGCTCTTTACGTTTTGCTGCCAAAGCTAGATAAGAACAAAGTGTTGGACATGTCTTTCACAGTTACTGTGTGTTTCTTACCGCTCCTGACTGCACTAGGCTTTCCACTGATTTTGGACAAGTCGTTTTGATTCTTGTAGCCCCTCCAGACTTACGCAATAATTCTTTTTGCATATGAAACCAGAGGATTTACACTTACATATGATGCATTCACTGTGTCCCAGAGCGCTGTGTCCTTCCTCTAACGGGTTTGCAAACATCAAGTAGCAAGCTCTAACAACAAAACGTCCTCCATGAGCTTTATCGTGTGCATTAGCATGTACAGCTAGGGCATTTCTGCAGCTAGCATAATATGTAGATATAGAAAACGTTTTTCAATTCTTTGTGGGTTAGTGCACTTGTTAGCTACCTTATGTAGTTACTATGAATTACCTTCAGCAGTCAGTGTTCTGAAGGTCTTATTCATGTATAGTGAATTGACATATTCCAGTCGATGGTACTACAGCATGTATGAATGTAAAGATATGGGCTGGGGCACTTGTTGTAGGTTCCTGGGAAATGTGTCACATGCAGTATAAATGAGAGGGAATTTTGGGAGATGTTTGGAAGATATGTTGAATTTAACCAATTTGAGGTCATGTTCACGCTATTAATATGTTTTGCAATGTCTTCCCGCTGTTAACTTGCAACCGTGCTTTCTGGAAGGAGAGAGGGTACTGTACATGGGGCCTGCAGACTTAGTGCAGAGCTTTTGGCTTTATTTACATCCTTCCCCTTCTGCGGCTGCAGCAGAGGTGGCTCCTGCTGAAATGGACTAAAGCCCAGTACAGAGCTGTATGATGTGGAAACTGCAAGATGTGCAGGTGTGATTGCATGCATGTGTTAATCAGAGTGAACATGGGCAAGGTGATGAGTGGTGGAACAGCTGCCGGCTTCTTCAACTGGTTTCTGGCTGGCGTTAGTCCACAACGTAAGGCGCCTAATGGCAGGGCCACAGTAAAGGGGAGTCGCTCACCTCCCTCCTCTCCCAACTCAAAGCGTCTCTTGTAACAAATATGCCTGCTTGTAGCCTTAGCCATGCTAGGGTTTCTTGGTTATGCTAGATTTGTTTGTACTTTGGCCGTTGCCTACCCATAGACACTAAATCTTAACACATTAGATATGTAAATAAAGACACAACAATCTGTTTGTGAGGCTGTGGGACTTGGGGAAAATGGATTGCTTACATGTTGTGTCTCAGGCACCAGTAGATGAGTTTAACAGATGGAAATCAAAGCGCACAAGTGTTTATTATGTTTCATCACTTCCCATATTTCTCCCCCCTCTATTTTCTTACTTATTACTCTTGAATGCTGTTATTGGTTTAGTTTACTAAACAGATTTATCACAGAATTCAGAGCACAATGCTTGATCTTCCATTCCAGGCAGTCAGGCATACAATATCAGCCCCATCAGCTCTAGCTTTAGTATCTTTGTTGATGTCATTCCCACCAGTATTGTTTCAGGGGAAAAACCAGACTGCTGTTTACTTTCCTAGCATTGGGTAGAATAAAGCTGGTGACACCTGATACAGGTAATTACCCCAGGTGGGTGGTGGAGACCAAAACAGAGCTAAAGTTATCAAAGGATTCACCAAAGGACAGACTCATGAGTCCAAAGAGTTCATCTGTTTATGGTGTACTAACAGCCCCCAACCCCACCCCTCCAATAAATAAATACGAGCATTTATACTCACTTACACACACACACACACACACACACACACACACACACACACACACACACACACACACACACACACACACACACACACACACACACACACACACACACACACACACACACACACACACACACACACACACACACACACACACACTCACACAGACACACACACAGACACACTCACACACACACACACACACACACACACACACACACACACACACACACACACACACACACACACACACACACACACACACACACATACGCGTTTCCATGCGTTATGGGGACCAATGTTGTAATCATCACTTGTGGGGACCACCCTTTCTGAAGCTTCTACAGACTTATAAAAAATCTGGTACAATACTTAGGGTTGTGTTAGCCTATACACCCATTCAAAAAACTGAAATTCAAAAGTAAAGTAAAAATGCTGTCTGGATCATGCTTTCCGGGGACTCATTAATTTTCTAATAAAC
>VOQJ01045922.1:0-15445 GCA_015052665.1 Apistogramma diplotaenia | reverse complement strand
CACACACACACACACACACACACACACGACAGCAAGGAACATCTGCTCTGCACAAGTTCACCTGCTCATGCAAATACGTCTTTGATGGGTCATCTAAGGCACATCTATGCTCCTCTGGTTATGACTCTGATTTTAAGTCGACTGGTTGGTAAAGTGGTGATTCGTGTGTGACTGCTGACCACATTGTTGTAGTGAGAGAGACCTCTTGTGGTCATTTTTAAAGTATTCCACACAATCTAGTGTAGCTGATGATTTCAGCCTAATGTGCCATTATCGCTGATTTGGTTACTCAGAAATTTTAATCACAAAATTGTTCACATTTTCCCAGAAAACCAAAGCACTCATGACATGAATGACCCTCCGTGCACAGCGGGGACAGAGTTCAGTCTGTAGTGACCTCCTGTGTGACCTCCTGGGTCACTGCAGCCTTTCTAACACACTTGTGTGCATCAGCATCTCTGTAAATGTTTCATTGTTTGGGTGAACACACAAAACTGCAAGTTCACCTTCAGAGCACGAACATTCATCCATCCATGCAGCCAATGTGTTACCAGACTTCATCAGAGGTTTTAAATCCCCACCTTAACATTCCTGTCGGCGCGGCCGTTACTGAAGATTGACACAGCGCAGGTCAAAGGTGGAGGCCAGCAGGGTGATGGGACCAGGACCAGAGCCAGCAGCAACCTGAGAATTCATACAAAGGAAACTCCTTGACTCCAATATTCACTGTGAGCATTCGCTCGTCTGCCTTCACACACATGAAGGTGAGTAACATCCATTCTGAATCCAGAGGTTTAACATGAGGTCGGCCTCTGCAGCTCAACAGCTCCAGCTCTTCCACAGGGTGCTTATGGGAGTCTGCGCACATCTGTGAGGTCAGACTGATGCTGCATGAGAAGGCCTGGCTCACAGTCTCCACTCGAGCGCTTCCATGAGTGTGTGTGAATGAAGACAGGTTGTATAAAGTGCTTAAGCAGAGTAAAAAAGCTCTAGATAAGAATCAGTCCATTTACCATGTATGGGTTACATAAAGCTAACGTGAATTTTTGCAGCTGAAGAACAGAGGGACCACTGAAGGGCCAGAGTGGTGCTAGTGTGGTGTAGAGGTCAGTGGTTCGATACCTCGCCCCTCCAGTCTGCATGAGTGTCACTTTAAAGGGCTGTGGTGTCTTTGAGAGAAGAAAAAACCACAGCTGTGTTTGTTTCATGCTAATCTTAGCTGAGATGTTTACATTTTATACAAAAAGGCATCAATTAGTCTGGAAAGCTGAAGCTCCAGCATTGTTCCCAAAACATGTATGCAAACACATTTAAATTCAAGGTGAGCTGAAGGCAGGAGGACCACTGTAATCCAGTGTGATGAAGGTTCACTGTTAGCGTACCTGTAGAGCTCCCGTCGGGTCAGAGCGCTGCTGTACTGCCCACTCACACTGCCTGCAGAGTCGCACGCCGTGCTGCTGCACGACTGCTGCTGCTGCAGACGCACACACAGCGGCAGGACCACCTCATGGAGTCGCTTCAAGAAAGCAGGGACACACGTTTGCCATTAAATAACCAGAGAATGAGGCGTCCTGCTTTACCGTGTCCTGCTACATGAAGGAGCACTCTTTACACTACATTTACAGAAAATCAGTGTGTGCAACATCTTCATCCACACACTGGTTAGTGGCACCCTGCTGGGATGAATGAATGTGTGCTGTTGTGGCATTATGCATATATATACACATTATTTTGGTAGTTTGGAGTGAAGAATCAGCCTTTTCTGATAAAGAAGTCATGGTAATGTTACCTTGTGAATGTCATCCTTTAAGAGTGTGCCGCTGGTCTGTATGATCTGCCTCAGCGCTGTAAGGATGAAAAAGCAGATCTAGCATCAGAACATCAGAAGCTTAGCAGACCAATAAGCTCACAGTATGAGATTAAACGCAGTTTGCATCTCACCCCTGACAGCTGCAATGCAGGTGTCCTGATTGGCCAGATGGTCTCCTTTCCTCTGAAGTGACGGCCCGACTGCATCTGCCATCACCAGCTGCTTCGTCCTCCGAGGCCCAGGTTTGCCTCCAGGAACGACGTCGGCTAAAAGCCCAGCGCGGAGCTGGAGACCAGGACACCACACACACACACACACACACACACACACACACACACACACAGAAGGGGTCAACACATACTGTTGCCAACAAACTCCCTCAGCTTCATAAGTCACAGCTTAAATTTCTTTCTTCTACCTTAATAGACTCTGCCCCCGGTGTGATGTCACCAAGTAGGTGGTTAAAGAGGAGTTCTGATTGGCCAGGGCTCCCCTGAAGGATGTTAGCAGACGCTCCAGCAACCTGGACCCACAGCTCCAAGGTTCTGTACACGGACACCCGCACGGCACTGAGGGAAGAGGAGACACGAATACTCGATGATGCATTACTACATCATCTGCAGTGCTACAGCTCCGACTGTCCCAAAATGTTCCTAACACCACCCCCTCCTTCCTGCACAGCTCAGTATATTTATTTAGTCTTCGTTACATTGTAACACACGCATTAGGGCCTTCTTCCTCCTCCTGACCCTGAACCAAAGAACATCTCCTATCCTGAGCATTAAAACATTAAGAATCTCTTACTAGTAAAATGGTAAATGGCCACCATCATTACTAATCTGTGTAAACACACACGTTGATGTTTCAGTCAGGAATAAATGAACAGTAGCAAAAGGCTGTTACCTGTAGGCCCTCTGCTGCCCCACGCTGGCTTCAGGTAGAGGCGTCCAAGACGACAGTGTTTGAGAAAACAGCCTCTGTACTACTGCAGAGTACTGAACCATACCCACATGCACTCTGTAACACACAGCACCACATCAGGCTTGTTGTACAGCTTAAGATGACTCACACCTGGACACAGCAGAGTGTGTGTTTAAGCACTCACGCAGCGATTAGACCCGACAGGACTTCCAGCGTGTTGGTGTGTATGACGGGGAGGACCAGCAGCCTCACACTCCCATCTCCTGCTAAATTCTGGCGCGCGCACACACACACACACACACACACGAACAGGCATTAGGATATTTCTTTCACATGCTGGTACACTACAATGACGTAAAAACACTGAAACTAAAGCCACTCTGTTCATTATTGTGTGTGTGTGTGTGTGTGTGTGTGTGTGTGTGTGTGTGTGTGTGTGTGTGAGAGAGCTCACTATGCTCTTGGCGCTGACAGCGAGGGCTCGGCACACCAAGTTGAGTATCAGTCTGACGGGCAAACGAACAGCTGAGGCGGGATCTACTCTGATGGAAGGAAACAAAGGAATACGATGAATCCTGCTGCCCTCACAGGCTCTACAACCTGTGACATCACAGGGGCCTCGGAGCATGTCTGATACATTTAACGTCTCAAAGTGCAGCAGGACACGGAGAGGGTTGGTGTAACAGAGGAAGATGGAGGCAGAGAATTCACTGTGGTGACATCCTCTTGTACATTCTGCTTTCTGGAAGTTTGCAGTCGTGTAAACTGAATATTATGCAGTCCTGTGAAAAACTAAGTGCATCCTGTGAACCATGTTTCATAGCAACAACCTGAAGTCATTTAGGTCATTAGTCATTAGGTTGTGCACAGCTCTGTAAGGGCCACCACAGCAGTTTGATCAGGCTGAGTTTGGGCCTTTGCAACATGTTGCTTCGTCTCTTTTTCAGCCACTGTTGCAGATCTGCTGGAGTGCTCGGGATCACTATCCTCCTGAATTCCCCATGGTTAGAGAGCCCCATACGCAACAGAAACATCTGCTCTTGTACTCTGAGTAAACCTGAAAGTTGTGTGCATGCATGTGTTTTACCGAAGTGTGTGCTTGAGTGCCAGGCAGACAGCAGTGTATCTGTGCTGGAGCTGCAGCAGCAGCAGGGGGTCGGTTTGGTCGAGGTGAGGAAAGGCCAGCTCCACCCCGGGGCCTTGATACTGCATCGCTCCATCTGTGACCGCAAGAAGCAACTGAGTAACCTGCATCATCCTGGGATAAAACTCATCACATCTCATGTTACTGCTGGGCAGGTGGAACAGTGAGGGAACACCCTGATGTTTTTGCCCACAGTTCTGATACAGAACCTAATGAAGTAGCTGTGAATGCTTCCAGGCCTGTGTGTACAAAGCCACTGGCAATATGATTTGTGTCACTGCCATCCCAGGAGACCACATCCATGGTTGGTCGAGGGACGGAGGTTCTTGTTCTCTTCCAAATATTTTTAAATGGTACGTGGCTCTGTTAAATAAATATGGACAGAAACAAAACAACAAACTATGCCTGAACATAACTGTAAGCTTTGCTCACAGAGAAACACACCTGTTTCTGAGCCTTGGTAGAGCTGAGCCAGCAGGACATTGGCAGAGGCCAGCAGGCAGTGAATCTGATTGGTCCAGCCCTCAGCTCTGCCGGCCCCGAGCCCTCTGTCCAGCACGCCACCCAGGCAGGGCAGACGCCCGTAGCAGTGACAGGCCATCTGAGAGCAGAGCAGCAACACAACAGTTACAAACCTTCACAACAACAAAAAGACTTGTTTTCAGAGAAGCTCAAACCTCTTGTGTTTTCCTGCTTGTGTTGTCCATTTTGGAGAGGAAATAGGCTGCTAGCTTGTCCTTAAAACAAACAAAGAGCAGCGCTGAATCAAGCTTTTAGTAGTGTTTACTATACACTTTGGAGACTTTAAAACCATTATAAAGTATGAATTGCATGCTGGAATTTATTTTCCTGATTAATCGGTCACATTTTAACTGGACAACATGACAAACAGTGTCTCACCCTCAAGGATCCACAGGCTCTGGGATAATAGGTCATACAGGCTATCATTCCCTCCATGGCTGCCAGCTCACACTGGAATCAAAGGAGAATATAACTATAAGGGCCGTTCAGAAGGTCGGCATTTGAACTGAAGCTGACTGAATAATAAGCGATTAACAGTGACATCGATTCACTGCCCTTCACCTCACCTCTGACTTGAGCCCCAGCAGAGACGTCAGGATGCCCAGGATGGAGTTGAGGCCGACCTCTCTGGCCAGCTCTGCGAGCTGAGACGAGTACTGCAGCAAGTCCTTCAGGACGTTCACCGCCAGCTGGACCGTCTGAACCGGAGCCTGAGACTGGAAACGTACACAAAAGGTACTTTTATTTAAAAAAACAAAACAAAAGCAAAAGGCTACTTCAGCTCATTCAGGAGTCATCGCAGCAGGCAGCTCCACATGTTTGATGGCCCCCTGACACGAACCGAAGGCATCTGTATCCCTTTCTGGGATGAAACCAGGAATCCTTCACTTGCCAGCTGAACTTCGTGGAATCGAAGTCACTGAACTGCACCACAGGGTCTGCAGAAGTATTAAAACCATTTCCTTGTGCAGCTCTACTCATATTATATTAGTATATGAAGGAGCCTCTCCGGAGAGCATTCTGTCCTTCCAGCAGGATCAGAGTGCTGTGACTGCGGTTGCTTTCCAGGTGCACAACCATCATTCATGTTCATCATCACACATTTGGATATTGTTGAACAGCAGATTATATTGAAGGAGAACAGACAGAATAAGCACTGTGCTGACCCTAAATACATTTAAAACTAATGAAACCGCACCGACCTTCACATTAGAAACTAACAGACGAGGATACAGTAGCAACATTGTAATGATAACAGAATGTAATCCAAGCATGGTTTCAAGATAAAAAGAAACCCCCTTATAAACGTCAGCATTTAGATTAGCCTCCATCTCTCTGATATGCACCTCTGTGGTCAAACAGCAGCACGCACACCTCAGAATGAAGCAGCTATCTGTCAGGGGCTGCTTGATTTTCCCTTTACAGTGTTTTTTGTACACTGCAGCAAAAACAATCTGGGCTCTAACAGAGGAGGTCCTCCCACCCTGGTCATCTCTCTCTGTCTGCATCTTACCTGTATGACCTGCTGCAGGGAGCGCAGCCAGGAAAGGCAGTGCTGCTGGAACAGCTCACTGGAGCTGTCTTTGACCAGCATGGAGAGCAGGCAGAGCCCCTCAAACCTGCACAAACACACATGCTCACAGTTAGGTTTCATTACTTTGCAGTTGCCTTTAGCTATGATCTATAGCCTTAACTTTAACAAACACACACAGGGCCAACACAAACATCTCTTCCCGCTTATCTGTGCGTCTTTACACATGCATTTGTTTCATATGATAAAAGTCCAGCCAGATTTAGTCTCTTTCTTTTGATTAAATGTAATTATTTTAATTATCTGGACATTATCAGGAAAAGGCCTGACATGCAGGATGTTGCTGTGTGTTGAAACTTTCTGAGCAGGAGCCAATGAGCAGCTTTGATTATGGCTCGCTGCGAACCAACTCAGTTTGGGGACGTTTCACTCTGTGAAGGTCCAGATTTCTCAGTCCTTCTGGGGCCTCCGCAGGTTAACTTGGTTCATCACCAACATTACGTGCTCAGGTAACGCTGCCCTGCACTGAACCACCACAGGTGTTCCGACGGCGGTGGTTCGGGTTGTGACGACAGAAAGCGTCCTTTCTCACCTGGTCTTGCTCGAGCCCAGTTTAGCATTGCTAAAACCCACGAGACCCCCGAGGGCGCACGCGCTCTGCGGAGGAGAAAAACCCGGAGTTAAAGATCGGCGGAGGCCGCACACAGAACAGACACAGGAGCTGTACCCGCGGCGGTGCGTGCCCACTCTCAGCCCACGGAACAACAAAGCCCGCAGCGGCACCGCGGGAACGGGCCACGGCACGCGCCCGGGCAGGGCTCTACCTGTGTGTGGAACACGCCGTGCTCTCTGTAGCTGGCCAGCAGGGTGGGCAGGTACTCCGGACGCTGCTCCTTCAGAACGGACACCAGGCCCTCAGTTAGTCGCATAGCAGATGGGCCATGCAGCCAAGCCGACGTAGCCATCTTTCCTCTCTGACACGAGAACGTCACCACTGTGCGACTACGATGACGTCTATATTTAGCGCGCTTATTGTTCTCCCACCCTGGACTCGCTTTAGTTTTCCTCTGTTGAACCGTAATTAAGGGGCTTTAGACCAGGCTGCGTGTCACTGAGGACGGCTGCTTCCTGCCTGCTGATGGCTAACGAGAGGCTGAGAGCGCTGGAGGACGTGGAGAAGGAGATCGCGATGGTGCTGCAGTGTGCCGGTGAGGAAACGCAGGCTCGCCTGCTCCAAAACCGGCAATCCTCATCACACACGACCGGACCGAGAGGTCCTCGGTGTTAAAGAGCAGATAGCTGGCTGTCTTTGTTAAATTAGTCGCTGTAATGTGAATGTGAGTGAGGACAGAGAGCAGGGTTCGGTGCAGCTGTGACAGAGTCGGAGTGCTTTCTTTGGTCTCTGCAGCTGGTCTCGCTGTTCCGTTAAATCACAAATAAGAGACGTTTTTCTTTGTCCAATCCGTGTGCCTGACCATGCTCAGAGGATTTTGGTTTAAGTCACTTAAAGCTGACTTATGAATGACTCAAGGGATGAACCAGAGCTGTCTACAAATAATAATTTGTTCCCATTTCTTTAGCTTAATCTAAAAAAAAGCCAAAGATACAATTTGTATTTCTGCACTGACAAAGTAAATGGACTGGTTCTTATTCTTATGCTTTTCAACTGCACTTTGAACACTCAAAGAGCTTAAGTTAGCAGTTACTTTGCACATTTCTGCATGGTGTGCAGCGTGTCCTTAAAAACTGGACAAGTTGAGGACAAAACACGTGGCAGGACTATGAAGAGCAGATAAACAGCTCGAAGCGTGAAGGAAGTGAGCAGAGAGGTCTAACTGCATGGGGATGCAGGTCAGAAAGCGGTGTTGGGAAAATTGATGTCAAAATCGATGGAATTATGATTGCAGATACCATTAGATTTTCTTCCACATTCATCTGGAAACAAAGGCTTGTTTACACATTTCAATATATCACTGCATCTACTTTTCCAGCCCAAAATAAAAATAAATGATGAGCAGACTTTTTCACTGTTACTGTAGCACACACACACCCACACACACACACACTTGGCACAAAATAAGGAAAGCCCTTAAATAAGACAACAAATCCTGAAGTCAGCTTTCTGTGTTGGTGTCTAATCGGCGTTGGTTTTTGCATGCGTTACACACCGTGTGCTTCTGCTTGTCCTTGCAGGTAATATTGTTCTCGAGCTCTCCAAAGACAAACACAATGCCAGCTTCCTGGACCGACAGCTCGTCCAGTTCCAGAACTCGGTCAGCCGAGTGGAGAACGAACTGAGTGCCCAGATCCGCTACCTCACACAGGTGAAACACAGCTCGGGGCTCCGCCGCCTCCTCCACGCACTGCTTCAGAAACAGATTCACCTCAGTTACAATACAGTTTATGCAATGTTTAAAATAGATTGATCCATTTTCCTATTACATAGTGATTAAAGTACTACAAAAATCTATTTGAATCATTGTTATTTAAATAATCTATTCTGGTAGGTCTGAATGTGCAGGCTTTAGGCTGCTTTAAAGCATTTCTTTACTCTTGTACCCGTGTGAGGTCACAAAGAGTACCACCCACCTGGGAAGGTTCCTAACTGAGTGAGTCTCCTGAAGCTTGTGTGTGGCAGCCGTAATAAGAGCTGCTCAGTTTCTGTGTTGCTTTATTAGCTCCTTTAACAGCTGATAAACCGAAGCATCCTTTATGAAGTGAAGATAATCTCGCCCCACAGTTCAGCTCCTCTTTCGTTAAACTTCAAAGTGATATTTTTCTCCGCTCACCACAGTGTGGTAAACGAGTTAAAGTGGGCCGAACTGGCTCACAGCAGCCAGCTAGTGACAGAACAGGCTTTGTTTCCAGTGATGATCATATCACCAAACCCTGAAACTCTCTGTGCAGTTTGGCCCAAACAAAAGCTCGTTGTTCTTTTGAAGTCAATATGTTTAAGTTAAATGGGAACTTTACAAATATAACGGATTCAGTTTTTTATTAATAAAGAAGATTCACGTTTCCTTTCCTGATTGTTCTCCAGGTAGCTACTGGCCAGCCTCATGAAGGCTCCACCTATTCAGCCAGGAAGGACTGTCAGATGGCGCTGAACAGAGCCGAGTACGCCAAGGTCAAACTGGGAGAACTGGGTCGCACCTGCGAAGTGATGCTGGAGCAGCAGCAGCAGACGTGAGAGGCTGCTGGGATGAAGATGATTGGGCGCCAGCACAGCACTCCCATAACCGCTGTGACGCCACTTGTTCCACCAGTGTTTGAGCTTTCACAGCCCCTCCTGTTATTCAGATACTGGAGATGAATCATCAGGTGTATACAAAACCTTAATGAAAGAAGCCTGTGCATGCTGTGTTATCATATGTAGAAACTGTTCTAATACTTTCATGCTCCTTGATTAATGAGGTGATCATTTATGGAAGATTTCCTCATTCTTGTGTGATCTGTGACTGACGCCACACTGGACGAGTGCAGGATTTCTTCTCTGACCATAAGCGGAGACACCAGGCTGTTCTTCCTTCATTTATTCCATCAGTTAAACCTAAAGCGGTTACATTTATAAGCAAAAGGAGGCGCTGTTCAGCTCCTGCCACCAGAATCCTCTGGTCGTGTGATCCACTCGCTTCTATTTACAACGTTCTTCCTGTTGAAAACACATTTCATGGAAAGGCCATCCAAGTCCTGGAAACATGCTAACAGCCGGGATCAGAGCCGAGTGGAAACGTCACTGCTGTCAGTCAAGAGCCTCGTGCCTTCAGATCCTCACTCATGTGAACCAATTATTTCCAAAATGTCAACTTTGTCTCTCTAAACTCGGTGTGCTAAGTAATTTCACAAGCTTCTGTTATGTTTCAGTCAATACGTCACCTTCCCTTTAGCAAAGGGAAGCAATGATAAAGTGCCCTGCAACAACAAAATAAAGACATTTTGTATTTACACTGGACTTTAATTCATTTGAGTAAATATGAAGCCCGCGGAGGATCTAACATGGTTTCTAAACATACTGTTAAGTCACAGTGTGGCAAACCTCAGTTTGATTACAGTCACAGGTGTAGAAGCTTGTATACAACCCACAGCAAACATGTCGTCATAGTAATGGGGGGGGGGGTCCTACAGTCTCAGCTGAGTGCTCCAGTTCTTCAGTGGACACTTCAATGGTCACCACAACTATTCGTGAAGGTTTATTCGACAGGCGTATAAAATCAATATGAACTAGCAAAAGTTAGAGGTTCTTGTTATTGCTCTTAACTGCAGACAGCTGCTCACTTTATGAATATAAAAATCTGATATTAAATGAGCAGGTTTAATACTGACAGCAGCAGAAAGAAACCAAAGCAGATCGACTTTCACCAAAAGCACGTTAATGTAACCGCGTTAAGGCACAGGCATCACCCCGACCACCTCCTCCCTTCACGCAAGAGGCAGCACATTGTAAACCAATGCTTCTCTGCAGTGATCGTCTGTGATGCCTTACTCTTCCTAAAAGCAGTAATCCAATTACAATTAGTTACTTAGCAAACCACCGTGTCATCTGTTTGCTGAAATCACAGTGTCAGGATCACTGCTAACCTGCCAAATGCTGTAACTATTCTAATAACTTCATCATAATAAAACTCTGTTTTTCTTTACATTTGATTAATTGCTGATTACATATCCAGCGTCTTACTGGGCAGTAAAGTATACAACCGTAAACAATACATGAGTCAGTGGACACGAGAAGCAAATTCAACCAAAACAAGTTTATGCTGGTCAGTGAACGGAGCCGTCTAGATGCAGATACAATAATTCACCCAAACCTTCACAGTGTTGCACTAAAATTTGTCCCAATTTATGCCTAAAGAACAAGACCCAAACCAAAGGAATGAATTTTACGTTAATTCTGCATCTATGTTTTTTTGAAGGACATATTTGGATGCAACCCCTTTGTAATGGCCAATATTAGTGACTAATTTAAAGTTACTGTCAGCAGATTTCTTCATCTGCTTCTATAACAGACATGATTAGCAGGCCATACAGATTAAATGATACAATGTAACATGTAACGAGACTCCAGAGCTGTGTCCTCAAAGCTCAACACTTCCTCTTCTTGGGCTTGAAGTGTTCAGTAGCCCTGCTAGAAGAAGGGGTTTTCCTCATCTTTGAAGCCTGTTAACCGCAGCCGAGCAAAGTCTTCAAACACAATGTCATCAGCCAGAGATGAAGTGCTGAAAAGAGGACAAAAACCTCACTGCACACATTTTCAGTAGAAATCAGAGGCGCATATCAGCTTTAGTTTCCTCGGTTTGTTAATAAAACAATGAGACTTTTAAAAGGTTTAACACAATGTTCTACATATACACCTGATCACATTTACACTGTATGCACAGAACCGCCTCACACACGCTAAACACAAAACCAAACAAGGAGAATTCATAACCCTCTCCAGAAATAACAGCATTTAAGTGCAAAAGACAGATGATGATAATCTTGTACAGACTTCAATCCAAACCCTCTGGTGGTCAGTGACTGATGCTGCTGCATGTTCAGAGAAGCTCAGGGCACTTTGGGGTTTTCTTTACTATGAAGGTGCTTCACTTCTTACCAGGTTAAATCACTACGGTAACGTGTGCTGCAAACCTACCCTCTCTCAGGTGACCCTGAACCCTCCCTTAGTTATGCTATAGGCCTAGGCTGCTGGGGGTTCCCATGATGCACTCTGTTTATACCCCACTCTGCATTTAATCATTACTTTTTAATAATCTCTGTCTCCCTCTCCTCAGCCCCACCCAGTCACAGCAGATGACCCCCCCTCCCTGAGCCTGCTTCTGCTCGAGGTTTCTTCCTGTTAAAAGGGAGTTTTTCCTTCCCACTGTCGCCCAGTGCTTGCTTATTGTTGCCCTGAGGCGACTGTTATTCGGTGCTGCATAAATAAAATTGAATTTTACCGAACTTTGAAGCGCAGGGCCCTGAGGTCTGCGACACACACACACACACACACCCACACCCACACCCACACACACTTACTTCATATCAAAGTCAATGAGGTTTGTATCCACTGGAGCATCAGCTTCTGGAGCAGCTGAGGAAACAAGAAGACATCAAGTAATTCAATTACAGTGATCCATCACACAGAGGAAATATCATGAGCAGGGCCTGGTGCGGATACCTCAAATCACATTGAAGGTGCCTGTTTCTGTTTTGGAGATAAAAGCTCCCCAAGGCACGCCACAATAAATTCATTTGAAGGCCATGCTTAATGTCAGGGCTAGTTTAAGGAAATGTTATGACAAATCTCCAGGAAATCAATGAAAATCAATGAAAATCCCTCTAAATGATGAAAGCCAAGTGCGTGCATGTGTGTGTGTGTCTGTGTGTGTGTCCTACCTGACTGGGGATGGGAGGAGAGGCTGTCAGCAGGTTTGGGATGCATCAAGACAAAAGGAAGCTCCACTGCTACATCCCTACACACAAACACACACTATATAGTTCTACGCTGATCAAGCAGAACATGATGACCACCTGTCTAATACTCTGTCCCTCCCCCTTTTGCTGACCCATCGAGACATGGACTCCACAAAGCCCCTGCAGGTGTGCTGTGGCATCTACAACAGCATGTTAGCAACAGATGCTTCCAGTCCTGGTCTCCATGGCTCAGACTGGTTCATCCACCACATCCCACAGCTGCTCGAACAGACTGACATCTGGGGGCTCTGGAAGCACTTTTCTACTCTACCTGAGCTCTCAAGGCACTTTATACAACAAGTCTCATTCATGCACAGATTAATACAAGTCACACACACAATCACACTCTGATGAGCACATCAGGAGCATCTTGGGGTTCAGTCTTGCCCAAAGACACTTTGGAATGCAGACTTTAGCCGTCAGGGATTGAACCACCAGCCTTCCAATTAGCAGACGACCTGCTCTACTTCCCGAGCTACAGCCACACACAGCTAACATCCACATGGAAGGCAGGACCCGCGGTTTCCCAGCAGAACATTTCACAAAGTATTCCACTGCGTCTTGCCTTCTTCTTACAGCGCATCCTGATGCTAGGTGTTCCTCAGGTAAGTGATGCACATGCACACGGCCACTGCTGGCCTGCTGAGAACGTGGCTCATCAGACTGGGCCACCTTCTTCCATTGCTCTGTGGTCCAGTTCTGATGATGCCTTCAGCGAGTGGTCATGATGTTACTCTTGATCAGTGTATATACAGTCTTAGAATCAGAACAGTACCCACATATTCCTCTTACAAAGGTTTCTTTGTGCTTACTATCATACAGATAGTGAATGTGCACCTATTATACATGTACAGTAAAGACCTTTTTTAGCATATTCTCAGTAAAACAGCAAACACATCCTCAGAAGCCCCGTGTGCCGTCCTACCCTCCAAGAGACACCACCAGTTTGACTTTAACTTTGTAGGAAACCAGGATCCCCATCGTCTCCTTGCTGCATCCTTCTTTGACTCTGTAACACACGAAGCACATGTGACGGCAGCATGAGAAGAACAAGACTGTACACAAGCAAACCCTCTGTCATGTCATGTGTGTGTACATGGTGCTGGAGGCCAGGTTGGTGTCTTCGTGCTTTAACTTTCCATCCAGGGCCAGGCCTCGCTTTTCTCTGTTGGTGCCCAACATGGGGGTCAGAGTGTAGACCTTGCAGGTGGTGGAGCTTGGAGAAACCTGGTCACTGAGGATGGAGGTGAGAATAAAGGTGGGCAGAGACAGAAAACAGTTTCAATGGACTAAAGAACAGACTAAACACGGATTAAAAAGAAGATAACAGGACAGAAGGTGAACCTACTCAGCTTCAATCTGGGCAACAGGACACTTATACTGAGCCGTGGAGAACAGGCAGATATCTGCAAACTGACGAACTGAGGAGAAGATGAGAATTATTTGGTATGTTTTATAGTATCTTTCCTCCAAGTTAGCTCTGGATAGGTTTAAGGGTGAGTGTGGATACAATAAAACAACAAAGCAAGCTGACAATAAACCAAACACCACACAACATGCTTGCATTTTAATAAAAACAATGTCATGCTATATAAAATATAATTAAAAACCAAATCGGACAAAGAACAGCAAGGATGAGCGCAATATTTCTACTTTAACAAACATTTGTCCTTGTGTGGCTTTAGCTTCATAAAGCTTAACTAACATGCAGTGTGCCAAAACAAACATGCCTGTGCCCTCAGGTTACAGAGGGTAACTACTGAGGATCGTAGTACATAAACGGAACAGGCACCCCCTAGTGGCCACGGATGGAAATAAACCCGCAATACCCCTGTATGTGACTCAGGATCCCACAGAGCTGGCTAGCTGATGCCTTCAGGGCCTGCAGACCCATCACAGTTTTTATAGCTGTCGCACAACCCAACCTTAAATGATAATGACTGGAACAGTATAAGACAGGGAGCGCTGCTACTGTAGAGACCTGATATCTTCACTTTCTTGACCGTCTTGGTGGAGTTGTTGGTGACGCGGACGTTGACACTGATGGGCTCACCGTGGTAGTACAGCTGCAAGGAGACAGAGCCTGAGTCGAGTGTGCAGCCAACTCAAAGTGCAAATCAAAGAGCACATCAAAGTGTGTGACTGTGCTACCTGCTTATCCAGCGAGGCCTCCAGGTGCAGACATCTATCAGACATCAGGAAGCTGCGACTGGTTTCCGCCGTTGGCTGTGGACCTGAATCTTCCGGGGCATACTGAACCTTTCTGATCACCAGATTCACTGAACTCCTACAGCACATGTAGAGATCAATGACCTTCACCTTCAGCAACCCAGCAACAGTGCAAAATATTAGCTACTGGCTGCTAGGATCAAACACAGCCTGGTGTTTGTTCACAGAGAACATTATATGTTTGTTAGCTTTAGTCATCGCCTCAGGTTTGTGAATATTTTGGACCTTTGGTGAATCTTCTCCTCCGCGTTCTTAGCGCAGAACGCTCGAAGCTCGTAGTCCACACCACACGCTTTCCCAGTGTCCTCTGGGCCGGGCTGAAGGGTCACCGAGCAGGGCAGGTTTTGGGGGATCTGCAATACACAAACACAAAATGAGGTCATTAGGTCTTATTTTCATGCATTTACAGAAACACCTGGTTTTAGACCACAATCATTCATTAGTATGGTGTCGGGCCTCCTTTTGTGGCCATACAGCGTCAGTTCCTCTTGGGAATGACATATCCAAGTCCTGCAGGTCAGAGGGATTTGAAGCCGTTCTTCTTGCAGGATAGTGGTTCAGGTCACCACGTGATGCTGGTGGAGGAAAACGTTTCCTGACTCCTCCAAAACAGCCCAAAGTGGCTCAATAATATTTAGATGTGGTGACTGTGCAGGCCATGGGAGATGTTCAGCTTCACCTTCATGTTCATCAAACCAACCTTTCACCAGTCCTGCTGTGTGTGTTGGTGCATTGTCATCCTGATACACAGCACCGCCTTCAGGATACATGTTTGAACCACTGGATGCACATGGTCCTCCAGAATGGTTCGGTAGTCCTTGGTAGTGACGCGCCCATC
>VOQJ01045921.1:0-13060 GCA_015052665.1 Apistogramma diplotaenia | reverse complement strand
AACCAGGAAGTGGGGCGCCTGGGTGGCTTAGTGGTGAAGCCAGCGACCATATTCATACACCGTGTTGCGGTGCGGGCGGCGCAAGTTCGACTCCCGGCCTGTCGCCAATTTGCCTGCGTGTCTTTCTGTATCTTTCCCCCACTTCCTGTCTCCATGCTGCCAATAAAGCCGCTATGGCCAAAAAATCTTTAAAAAACAAAACAAAACAGGAAGTGCAGCAGACGTGCTTCATGCGTTCCGCTCCGACGGAGTTTCATAACCAGAGAATATCAGAGCAGCGCCCTCCAGAGGCTGGTGTAACGTGATCAGGTGTGCGTTATGATTGGCTGTCATGTTTGCGGGTCGGCACTGCAACACACACACATTTTCTAAAGCCTCCTGCATGCACGCCACCATCATTCCCACATCTTTGTGGAATATGATTCCCACCACCAACTGAAGCTGGAGGAGGAGGTTCAGAGATCCTGATGAAGCTCAAAGGAATCTGCAGCTCAGAGAGAGACTGCTGGAATCAAACAGGAACGCCGGCGGATAAATGACCACAGGTGAGCCGCGTGTTCACGCTCGGCTCCCTCTTTGCTACACTGTCGTAGTGTCCGTCCATCTCCTGTTCTCCATCACTCTGAAGACCGCTGACACCCACCGAAGAACCCCGGCCTGCCGATCCAGAGGCGCCGCCCAGATCTCCAAGGCAGCCCTGCAACATCCAGAGCCTTCAGGAACTCGGGGCGAATCTCCTCCACCCCGAGGGCCCTGCCACCAAGGAGCTGTCTAAGCACCTCAGTGACGTCACCCCCAGCAATGGGCGAGCCAGCCCCCTCGTCCCCAGGCTCTGCTTCCACTACAGAAGGCGTGTCAGTGGGATTCAGGAGGTCCTCAAAGTATTCCTTCGTCAGTTGAAGTCAGCAGCGCTCCACCTGCCCCACCTGCCCCACCTGACTCTTTGCAGAATCGCTTCGAGGCCGTCTCACCGAACTCCTCCCACACCTGAGGTGTTGCGCCGGCTGAGCCGCGAGCCAATGAAATACATTTCTACTCTTTGTGATCCAGGCATTTATGGTGGAGTATGACATCACAAGGCTGCTGCATCCTGGGTGTTCGAGTCTAACAAGGGTGACCAGTCCACCTGTGGCCACACCCCTACAGCTGTACGGAAGCACGTGCAGTCATGTCCTTTCTGCGTGACTTTATCCAGATTTAATGTGACGCCCAAACGTATCTGCAAGTATTACACAAATATATTTAAATCAACACAAAAGTTTTATTGTTTATGATCTAAATGTTCAGCTCCAGGAGGTTCGTGTGTGTGTGTGTGTGTGTGTGTGTGTGTGTGTGTTGGGAGCGGCAGAGTGTTGGTGCCAGACTTTTGTCTGATTCTGGAGGTTTTTTCCTCTGACCCGCCCTCCTGTCTATAAAACTCCTATTTTTCACGCTCCGCCCATGCGCGCTCACACAGTCCCCACATGTCCCGCAGTCCCTGAAGGCAGCAGCGTCAGGCAGCCAGTCCGGAGTTTCCAGCGGCGCAGAGCAGGAGGCGCACAGGGCTTCAGGGCCACGCAGACCCGCAGGTTTCTCTTTGAATCCGCGTCCCAGCTGTCGGAGAGTCCGTCTGAGTGTCTGCGGAGGACTTACTGCGAGGAAGGAGGGAGAGGAGGCGCTGCTCGGGACCTGAGGTAAGCAAAAGTCTGCGTTCCTCCAAACTGTTTCCCTCCGTCGGGCTGTCAGCTGGTCGGAGTCTGGGTTCAGGTGGGCTCGCTGTTTGCTGCCCGTCACATGGCCCTCCGACCCGCGGCTCTGGCCCTCCGACCCGCGGCTCTGGCCCTCCGACCCGCGGCTCTGGCCCTCCGACCCGCGGCTCTGGCCCTCCGACCCGCGGCTCTGGCCCTCCGACCCGCGGCTCTGGCCGCCTCTTTTCATGCGACCGTCCAGCAGTTTCCAGCGCTTCAAAGCTCTTTTCTTTCTCAGCGGTTTTTACGCGGACAAAAGCCCCGCGGCCTCACCTGGCCAGCTCTCCACGTGTTTGTTTCTATGGTGATGATGACGACAGGCCTGCCAGCTGTCAATACTGTGATCAATGACAGAGGTCCAGTTTGAGTGCAGCAGAGGACCAGAAACTGCGTTTAGTCCGCCGCTGCTTCAGAGTCAGCCAGGGAAACATCAGGTCCTGTCTGAGGTCCTGTCTGAGGTCCGGACTGAGGTCCTGACTGAGGTTCTTTCTGAGGTCCTGACTGAGGTCCAGACTGAGGTCCAGACTGAGGTCCAGACTGAGGTTCTTTCTGAGGTCCTGACTGAGGTCCTGTCTGAGGTCCTGTCTGAGGTCCTGTCTGAGGTCCTGACTGAGGTCCTGTCTGAGGTCCTGTCTGAGGTCCTGTCTGAGGTCCTGACTGAGGTCCAGTCTGAGGTCCTGTCTGAGGTCCTGTCTGAGGTCCTGACTGAGGTCCTGACTGAGGTCCAGACTGAGGTCCTGACTGAGGTCCTGTCTGAGGTCCTGTCTGAGGTCCTGACTGAGGTCCTGACTGAGGTCCTGACTGAGGTCCTGACTGAGGTCCTGTCTGAGGTCCTGTCTGAGGTCCTGTCTCATTAGAGTTGGTCAGACTGCATAAAAAGTTCAATCTTCTCACACAGGCTCTCAGACACCAACATGTGGACTTCAGCAGGAAGCTGTGGGTCCTCGTTGGGCTTCAGTCGGATCAATTTTCAAATATTTCCTCCCTTCCTTTCAGATTTCAGCCTCATTGATGCTTTTGCAGGTGAGCGGGAACATGTGCAGGCTCCTGCTGAAGGAACATCAAGTCCTTCATCAGGTGAAGCTTGCAGCTGCTGTTTGGTTGGAAGAATGTAAGAAATGTGAAACGGCTTTTGTGAAATCAGAAGACTTCGGACGGTTTGAGATTCAGTTTGTTTACCGTTGTTAAACGTTCGAGTCGCTGCGAGGAAAAACTTTATTATCTGAGCTGTGACAGGAGAGGAACATTAATGTTTAATGTGGTCCGACGAGGGAAGCAGAGCCTCCTTCACTCTGCTGAAAAACCCTCAGAAGCCTCAACATGTGCCTTCGTTGATCCAATATGAGGTTAGCAGTTAGTTTGTAGCCACGAGGGTGGACGTGGGCTTCGGCCTTCTGACGGTCAAACCAGGAAAACAGACTTGACTGTGATGAGTGTTTGTTGTTTTTCAATGTAAAAGCTGTCAAATCTTTGATCAGTTCATCAAATAATGCAAATCAATTCAATGTTATTCATACACACCAAATCACAACAGACAGTCGCCTCAAGGAGCTTTTTATTATAAGGTAAAGACAATAACTACAGAGGAAACCCAACAGTCAAAACGACCCCCTGTGAGCAGCACTTGGTGACAGTGGGAAGGAAAAACTCCCTTTTAACAGGAAGAAACCTCCAGCAGAACCAGGCTCAGGGAGGGGGGGTCATCTGCTGAGGGGGGAGAGATTAGTAATCACTAGTGATTAATGCAGAGTGGGGTATAAACAGAGTGCATCATGGGAACCCCCCAGCAGCCTATAGCAGCATAACTAAGGAGGGTTCAGGGTCACCTGATCCAGCCCTAACTATAAGCTTTATCATAAAGGAAAGTTTGAAGCCTGATCTTAAAAGTAGAGAGGGTGTCTGTCTCCTGAAGCCAAACTGGGAGCTGGTTCCACAGAAGAGGGGCCTGAAAGTAGAACCATTAAAGGAGGGAATGTTTCACATCTGAGAACCTGTAAACACAAAGGACTAAAATGCTGAGCACTTGTTGTAGGAGTTGCCGCAGTTGCGGGAGTCGGAGGAGTTGCTGGTGTCCGGTGGTCTTTGTCTTGTGTGGTTTTCCTTCAGCTGAATCAACCGTTTAAAGCTGAAGTCAAACACAGGCTGTCGGGAAGGTTCAGGAAAAGTGAATGTTGGTGGAAACTTTGCAGCTGGGAGGAGAAGGTGACAGGAGTGTGTGAAGCAGGAGCTGCTCCGGTCGGTGCCCTGGAGGCAGACTTCCTGTTCCTGCAGCGGTGCTGAAGGCGGTCGGTCTGCAGGGTGTGTCTGCACGCCGACCACCGCAGAACCAAACTTTCTATAAATACAGTCACACTTCACTGACGTGGACGAAGCCTCTCTGGCAGCTTCTTTAACCCTTAAACATCAGTTTGCAGCTCTGCCTGTTTCTCCTGTGATTCTGCGTCTGTCAGAAACGACACATCAAATATGCCTTAACAAGAGAAGCAGGAAATGCTTCCAGAGTTTCCTCTGGAGCCCAGAGAGCTGCTGCCTCTGCTTCTGTTAGCTGCTGGTTTTAGTTTCACCTCGAATCCCCAAATGTTTCACATAAAACCAGGAAAAGGACAGAAAATGGACCGTTTTCGCTGTCATTGTTTCTACTGTGTGTGTGTGTGTGTGTGTGTGTGTGTGTGTGTGTGTGTGTGTGTGTGTGGTTCCAAACATGGCACTCTGCAGGACGCAGGAGTGTTTTGATGGTCGTGTCCTACAAAGGTAGTTTGTGAGCTTCACCTGTGCGTCACTGCTGCCACAATTCAAAGAAGAT
Source organism: Apistogramma diplotaenia (assembly GCA_015052665.1). NCBI lineage: Eukaryota > Metazoa > Chordata > Actinopteri > Cichliformes > Cichlidae > Apistogramma > Apistogramma diplotaenia. Next base: position 8,530 of record VOQJ01045921.1, on the reverse strand, counting down.
CAACCACAAAACCATTGTTGGGTTTCTGCCTTTCAGGTATCAGAGAGTTACACCTTGTTTACTCCGGCGTTCCTCCACTCTTCCATGTCCAACCACACGTGTTTTCACTCCGGTTTCCTGCAGGGATCCTTTAATCCCGCCTGACTCTGAACTCGGCTGAAGCTGCACTCGGGGCCCGTGTGATGCTCAGTTTAACCAAACACCAGCGAATGCCTCGTCTCCGTGCGCACACGTGCTTCATCAGGAGAGGAACTTAAACAGCAGCTTATCTGTTTTTTCAGATAGGAAGCAGTTGGCGCCACAGCATGAGTTGATTTGAGGATTTCTTCTGGTCAGAGGGTCGCGGAGGCAGCACGAGGTTTATGTGAGGAAATGTAATTTGCTGCTGCAGAAGGCCTGCTGTTCGACTCGTTTATGAACTCGATTTACTCGTCAGACGTGACGTTGCGGCATGCAGCTGCAGGGAGGGTGTGGTCTTTAGCGCACAAGGTCTTTTCCAACTCGATGATGATGATGATGGCTATTATGTCATCTTGGCTTCACACTGAAACACCGAGACCAGCATGAGAGGGAGAAGATGTGTGCCTGCGTGTGTTCTTGTTTTCTATCTTAGTGGGGACCTGAATAAATGATGGACATCTTGAGGACTTCTTTCTTTCTCATGAAAAGATGATTTCGCAGCAGAATTACACACTAGAGCGCTAACCTCACAGGTGATGTCTCTGACCCCAAGAAGTCCCGATCTAAATGGAAAAGGTCCAAGTGTTTTATTTAGAGTTCATTTAGGCTACAAATGTGAGCATCAGTCTGGGCACTCGGGGCACTTTGTCCTGCACTCCTCAGTCACCAGGTGCACCAAGTGCTTGTTTCTGAGTATGGAGCTAAACTGGGGCCATAAAATTTGTTCAAAAAAATTGAAACTGGAAAAAAATATTTCAAATCTACTTTTTAGATTTAAGGTTTTTTTTTTTCAAAGTTTCAGATTTTTGTTTTCGAGGTCAAACTTTTGGCTCTGTTTTGTCGTGGGGGGCGGGGCCTCAGATGACGGGGTGTGGAATCGTGACTGACAGTGGCTGAGCAACGTGGTCCCAGCTGTTTCATTCAGGGACCGTGGGCTCGCTGACTGGACACGCTCACTCGCCACACACTGCACCCAGGGAGAGGGCACCACAGCTGGTCAAAATTCCCCACGTTCCTGTATCCCGGGGCTCCTGGAGGGCACACTTTACCCGGGGAGAGTGTGTGGCAGTGGGGCCCACTAGAGTATCTGGGAATTGAACCACTGACAATGATCTCCTGAGCCACAGCTGCTCCACAGTGGTGGTTTTGCTGAGATTCAGTAATCTAAGAAATAAATTAAATTGAATTCTAATGACGCACACCGGTGATGATGAATGCCATGGATCCTTTTCTTTAAGGCCTTGTGGGTAAAGACAGGAGGAGGATTATACAATAAAAGCCTAAAATAAAGTTTTAAACAGTTTATTTTGAAAACAGAAATGTTCTGTACTTCCTCCTTCAGTGTTTTGGTGTTTTCTGATTTCTCCTTCAGTAAATGAACAGACAGTGTAACTCTGCTGTTTGGTTTCTGGGAGTTTTTTAATGCCGAGTCTCCTAAGGAGGCTAATCTGCCCCCGAGGTGTGTGTGTGTGTGTGTGTGTGTGTGTGTGTGTGTGTGTGTCTCACAGCTGGGACTCTTATGTAACGTGTGTGATTAAAACCAGACGCTGCAGCCTGTCAGACTGTCCCAGCTGAGTCCAGCAGGTGGAGCTGCCGAGTCAGATCTCCCATGATGCCTCAGGGCATCTGTGATTGAGTCTGGGAACCTCATTTCCTGCTCTGTGGGATGTCAAACACAAAGGGAGCAGCTTCATGAAAGTCTTGGATATTTGAGATTTATTGACTAAAAACAGGACAAACAACAAAGGGACACACACACACACACACACACACACACACAGTGTGAAGTGCCGGCTTTGATCCAGATGTTTTTACTGCTTGTTGAGCTGTTGTCTGCACATTAAAGGGCTCTTCAGCTTGTTCTTGTATCAGCAGCTCGAAGACCTCAGCTGACAGTTTCAGCACGATGGACGTGAACCTTTACTGAAGCAGTGCAGTTCAGCGTGAAGCTGCCTCTGATCTTTCCTCTGCATTATTTTTAGCTCGTTGTGGAGCATCTTGAGCCGGTCCTCTGATTTTCACTTTGAGAAGATCTGTGGTGCGTAATGTAAAAATCAGGTGACCCCATGTGTCTTGGTCCCATTCCCGGACCACCTTCATGCACCCGAGCACCAGCTCGTGGAGGAGACTTTGGCCTGGTGCACGTGGCTCTGTGTTAGTAGTATTTAATTCCCATGATGCATCTGTTTTTCCATGAGGCTTCCTGCTGTTTACATACCAGAAGCAGTTTAAGCAGTGTGTGTGGAGACAAACTCGTTTTAAGGGCATTGTGGGGACCAGGAGGTTCACCTCTGCCACCCTCTGCCCCGGCCCATCTAGGATTAAACAGCCAGGAGTGTTGAAGTGAGCCACCAAAGAGAAGCAGCTGGAGGACGATCCTGGTGTCACATGTGACCTGTCACCTGCTGATAAGAGCCTTCAGTGTTTACCCAGAATGCACTTCCTGAAGTTACCTCAGGTGAATGAAGAGAAACCTCCAGGTAGCGCCGCCTCTGTTCCTCTACAGCTGAGGCTGTGATGGTCACAGTGATGCTCAGGTTTCAGCCCTGAAACTCGCTGCTGTGGATGGTGAAGGTTGAAGTGATGCAGAGTTACTGCAGAACTAAAGCCACCCTGCACTGTCATAAACGTCTCGTTCTGGCTCTGAGGTCAGAGGGTTGAAGTGTTTTCGGAAACGTGGAGTTTAGTTTGAGGTTTGGAGCAGAACCTCCTCCTCCTGCTCCTCCTCGTTGCTGAGTTGTTTCCTTCTCCGTCAGCTCTTTTCCTCCCCCCTCCTGATGTCACAGTCCTGCTGCTCAGACTCCCAGCAGTGCATTTCCACCAGGCTGATCTCTGTAATTTCCTCCTGAAATAGCCCAGCGATGAAGAGGGTGTGTGCGGTGCATGTTGGGAGTCTGTAAACCACCAAGCCGCCCCTCCTTCCTCGCTCTGCTTCAAAGCAGTGAGATGAGGCCAAGAACAGAGGGTGGAATAAGACAGGAAGTGGGAAGTCTGCTTACACGTGCAGTTTATCTTCTACTTTCAGGTTTTTACTACAACGTGTCTGATGTGGACCGACTGAACATCAGAACCAAACCATGGAACAGCTCCGTCCGTGCCAAACCTGACTAACACGAGGCCCTGAGAGTCCTAATGCAGCTCAGTGTTTCCACAGCATCAGCCGTGGATTGATGCCATTTCCTGAATGCACTGATGAATAGTACCACATGCACTTGGTGGCAGAGCAGATCCCGGCTCCAGGTTCCTCTCTGTGTGCAGAACCAGAGGCTGTGCCGTGAAGCCGGGTTTGGGCTTTTCCCGGTGCCTTCAGGTTAACTGACTGTTCAGTATCACAGAGGTGGTTCTCTTCCTATCGCCACGGTAACTGATGCTGCACCTAACCTGCTCTGGAGCAGGTCGTGTCATTTTAAACACGACCCATCGGAGATCTGCAGAAAACGGCGCCTTCGTGAAGAGAACGATAAAACGACTGTTCACATCCATCAGAGATGCTCTGACTCCTGCAGAGCTGAGCACAGGTGACTTTAAGAGAATGTGATTGGATGCTGCCGTTATGTAATGATGAGCTGTGATCCCGAGACGGCCGTGAACTCTGGGTTTTAAATGTTCCTGCAGTCCAAGTCACTGCATCCAGTGCTGTCGGTCCCTCTGCTGCTGCTTCGTCTGCTTTTTCATCCTCATACTGTTGCAGTCTTGTGCTCTGATTGGCTGTCAGTGGCCCTGACTGTGTTTCTGACGCTGCGAACTAGGCCTCTTTCATGGCGTCTGTCTTTGGCTAAATCTCAGCCTTTTTTGCATTTTGTTACCTCTGCCAGAGGGTGTGTGTGTGTGTGTGTGTGTGTGGGGGGGGGTTACTTTTGGACAGATGTGCTTTTACCTTCAATCACCTCTCAGACCTTCTGAACTTCCGAAGCTGACCACTGGGAGGCTTTAGCATCCTGGAGGACGTCAGACTGAAGGTCTGTAACGGCTCCTTAAATAACGACCAGCAGGTTTCCTCTAATCTGCTTTAAAGCAGCAGGTCTGAGCCTCTTCGTCACACCGGAGACATAACAGGCACGGCTGCACTGCCCCCCACAGGACAAACACAGGAACTGTGTGACTCTGCCTCTGTTGTTATTTAATAGAATCGAATAGAATAGAACTTTATTGATCCTTTGTGGGAAATTGCTTTGTTACAGCAGCAAGTAACACTAAAATATGGACACAATATAAACACTATATACTTTATACACAATATAATAAATACTATGTGACTAAGAGTGTTACATACACCATCTAATATACACAACATAAATATACATTCAGTTCTACATCCAACTGTGAGTTTTGGTCAGTGGCTCATGTTAAAGAGTCTGATAGGACTTCCTGTTCAGGTGGCATCAGTCTGTGACTGAAGCTGCTCTCCTGCAGCACCTCCAGGTCATGTAGTGGGTGTGAGCTGTTCAGTTTCCTTAACATCCTCCCCCCGGAGTCCAGGTCAGCCCGGCTGTTCTCGTCTCTGAAAGGCTCAGATGGAGGGAAACGGCTGCTCCTCCAATCAGCTGTTGCAGCAGTTTGGTGTGTAAACGGTTTCCATCATCTGATCGGGGGCAAAGGGAGGCCCGGCCCAGCGTGTACGTTCAATTCCTAATAAATGAGTCCGATCTGATAAGTGGCATTCATTAACTCACCACAGCCCACTTTCTCTGGAAGCCTTTATGACTTTGTTTTTGGCCAGTTACTGTTTGATGGAGCTGGCAGGGCGCCTGCAGTGAGAGGCCTCGAGCCTGCCACCATCTTTTTCCAGCTGCTTAAAGCGAGCGAGCGGAGGCATTCGTTCAGGAACGACCTGATCGGCTCGATCTGCTCGCAGCGATCGGTGGAAATGAAGGAGGTGGCGCCTGCTGCAGGAAAACGAGATTTAGAGCTGATGTGGTTTCAGATGTTTCACCAAGATGGTGTTTGAAGCTTCAAACTGGAACATCTTAAATGGACTTGTGTTCTGTGGCGCTCAAAGCGCTTCATCCAACATCCACACTGTGACGCTGCAGCACGGGTCAGCACAGACTAGCATGCCTTTGTCATTATACAGATGTACACTGTGGTTGGAGGACAGACAAACAGACCGAAGCAGCCAGGAATCAAACCCACAACCTTGCACTTAGTAGAGGTCCTGCTCTACCACCTGAGCCACATATAACAACTAACCTGTTGGAGGAAAACCCGGTGAAAATGTGGTGTGTGTGTGTGTGTGTGTGTGATGCTGCTCCAGTGCACAGCGTCAGAAACTAAGTGCAGCCTCCAGGGTTCGAGTCCGTGCACGGTCCCGTCTGGCCTCATTTCTTGTTCACCATCAGCTGAGTGCTCCACGTGTTGAGCATCAGTGTCTTTAAAGTTCTTCTTGAACGTCTGTAGGAACTCTTTAAAGCTCGGGGATCCCTGTAAACTCTCCAGTGACCCCTTGAGCCTCTTCAGAGGCCCCTTGGATCCTCCCCGTGAGTGTTTTTAGCATGTGAGACCTGAATTTGGACCCCAGCCCCACCCTCCCCTCATTAGCACCATGAAAGGGGTCAGCGGACCGGACACGTCCCCCTTTTGTTCCTGCAGGACAGTTTCCAGAAACAGTCCCTGTTTACAGTGAGCTGCATGGTGGATTGGTGCTATATGCGGTGAGGTCACTGCAGCCAAGCATCAGGATTGGCTGGCTGTGATTCAGCCCCCACTGGGTCGAAGTCGTGGCGTGCGCTTCTCTGTCACGTATGTCACGTATTTGGAGGTGGTTGAGATTTTGAGGACACGAAAAAACAGCTGTTCTGACTGAAAACCTTCACTCTACCAAAATAAAAGCCCTGTGTGAGCTTAAATTTGAAGTGGGGACATCAGACTTTCCAAAAAAGTTTTCTGGACTCCAAAAATCACCCCTGACGGATCTTTATGACCAGTGTCCACTCGTGCTGCGTTTCCTTCCCCTTTCTGTCTTTGCTGGAGGTCTTTAGTCTTTAATCCTGACAGTTATTAAACGTGAAAACCGTCACGTAGCTCAGCCCCAAAACAAGGACCTAAATCCATGGTTTGCTGTTACGTCACTGCAGCAACAACAACAGATGGTCCCGGGCGGGAGGGGAGGGGAGGCCCTCGGCTCGTCCTCTCAGGCTCACTCAGTCTGATGGAGGTGAAGACTCAGGGTTCTGCTGCTCATCATCATCAGAGCTGACAGAGGAGCTGACTTTGATCCACCGAAGGTTTCCTTCCACATCTGAAAGTAAATATTGCTGCTGGGAAGAACTTTGTTCTTCTGTTTCAATCACTTTTCTCTGTAATTTGGGACTTTTTTTTGCAGGTTTTTCTTTGGAGGGGTGTGCACAGCCTACAGCTTCTCTTCGGGGTTAAAGTGACACTCAGGCGTTTGCAGACAGTCGAGTGAGTCTTGAGTTTCACAGAGAAACTGTAGCTGGCGGCGGCAGGCTCTGCTTACCTGTCTTAATGAGCGCTGGCGTGACAGCAGCGAGGAGGACCGGACAAGGTTCAGAGGCTTTTATCGGTGTGATGTTGACAGGGCGGGGTTCGGGACAGAGGTGAACAAACAGCAGGATTTAAAGGTGATTCAGAGGGAACACGTTTGGACGAGAGCGAGGAGCCGTGAACTCGAACACACCTGGATGAAACCAAACACCCACCTGCAGGAGCCCAGAGGCTGAGCTGCGGGTCATGTACGTCCTGTGCACGCTGGCGGTCCTGACGCTCCACAGCCTGTTTAAGAACCGGAGCAAACGGGAGCAAAGCCAGCCTTCGGAGGCTGTGGGGCGGGAAGCTCATCTGAAGAATGGGGGCACAAGCGAGGGGCGCTGGGGGGCGTCCAGCACCCGACATCGAGTAGACGGATCGGGGAAGCGGAGGCGAGGTGGTGTTCGCAGCCTCCCTAACAGCAGAAAGCAAGTGCAGGTGAGGAGGAAGAGGAGGCTCGTTTAGGGCGACGTGTTAATTATTGAAAAGCTTTCAAACAAATGTGAGGAAATGTGGAGGCACTTTTCTCCCGAAACACAAACTTTCAGAAACTTTATATTTCACAGCTTCATTTTTCACAGGAAGGTTTCAGAGGTTCATGGGGGGGTCAAACTCAGCCTGCACCTTTCTTTAAACATGAAGCCCCCACATACTGAGCAGATGGCAGCAGCTCGTTACCAAAATAAACGTTATTTATTTCCATAATGCTGACATCACCTCAGCAGGAATATCGGGTGAAGCCGGTGAACCGGAGTGTTTGAAGGGCCCGATCAGAGTCGCATCTTTACACTTTGTTTAAAGATGAATTTTATTGACTGAGCCCATTAAATGCTGCATTTTGGTCGACTTTAAATGGTTGTTTAAGCCCAATTCAGAAGACAACAGAGTGAATCCTTTTTTACATTTTTTCCATAAGGTGATGTGTACAATCGAGACTTTATTTCTATGGCATGCATGAAAATTATTAGGATCTTTGAATCAGGTTATCCAGAGAAATGAGCCTGTAAATCTCAGGCTGTTTGCTCCATAAATCAGGTTTTATGATGGTGTGAATGCAGCTTTAACTGTTGGTGAATTGTAATGAATCCCTGCTGCTGGACAGGTGTTTCCACCACGCTGTGATTCAGGTGTGAGCACGGCTACATGTCTGGTTTATTTTAGTGGACAAGCCTAGTGTGCTCTTATTTTGAAAGTTCAGTGGCTGCTAACCAGTTAGCCTCACTGAAGAGGCACCTGTATGGTTACATTTAGAAGCACTGAAGTTTCTGCATTTAAAATGCAGATGTGTACGACAGTGTCGTCCACCAAAACTAGAAAAATGAGCCATGACAGTGAAACTGAGACTTTCTGGATCCCAGCCCCCATCTGAGGGTGAAGCTGATATATAAAACGAATGGGGTTTAGCATTGCTGTTATTAAAAACAAGCCTTTTTAAAAATGTATGAACATGTAGATGCTTTTACAGCTGCACATTAAATGCTATCAGATCTGACTGTAGCAGTAAAGACAACACTAAACCTTTAAATATTTAACTTCACTGGAGTTTTCTTCTCCTCACATACAAGGTCTTGAATAATCAGGCCCCATCTTATCTTAAAGACCTCATAGTGCCATATCACCCCAGCAGAGCACTTCGCTCTCAGGCTGCTGGCTTACTTGTGGTTGCTAGGATACTTAAGAGTAGAATGGGAGGCGGAGCCTTCAGCTTTCAGGCCCCTCTTCTGTGGAACCAGCTCCCAGTTTGGCTTCAGGAGACAGACACCCTCTCTACTTTTAAGATTAGGCTTCAAACTTTCCTTTATGATAAAGCTTATAGTTAGGGCTGATCAGGTGACCCTGAACCCTCCTTAGTTATGCTGCTATA
>VOQJ01045920.1:0-12569 GCA_015052665.1 Apistogramma diplotaenia | reverse complement strand
GATATCTGGTAACAGCGTCTCTTCTTATTGGGACTGGAGGATACCTGTTGTACCAACAAATTAAGAAAATCTGGCTTGTGGTTTTTACTTTGGTCGGACTACATAACCAGATGGATGGACTGAGCAGAAGTGTACGAACTCTTACCCAGCATGGACTGGACCTGAGCTGCAGGCTGGTTTAGATCTGGAGAGAATACTTTCTGCACAGTAAATAACCTGAAGAATTTGGGCAATTGCATTTACAGAAAGCACCAGTGAACTTAAGCAGGTAACCTGCTCATTTCAGACATTTCGGTGGGGCAGCCGCAGGAGCTGTTGGGGATATTACAGGGCTAAACTTACTGATAGACTTAGAGAACCGATACATGCTCGTAATAAAAAGAAGTAAAAGCATTAACACGGGAACTAGAGTGTGACCCAGATAAAGGAAGAGCACGAAACGAGAGCTGTTCAGTTGAACATGTGTGCAGCGCAGAATCAGAGTGTGAGAAAGTGTCAAAGTGTGGAAAATGAAAATTATTGTAGGCGTAACTTGATGGGAGGACCATTCCCTGCCCGCAGGCGGTATGAGAGGTTTTGATTGGGTGGGCAATAATCAAATTCGGGTGGGCTCAGTCCACCCTTATCCTATGCTACCACCGGCCCCGGTTCCCACGTGAAGCCTCTATGTAAAGCGCAACTTCCTCTAGCTCTTTCCAGTCTCCGAGTGAGCTTTGGAGGAGCCTCTCCCTCTACGGTGTGGTGTGTCTGATCCCTCCCCCTCCCCCCTTCGGAGCGACTTCTGAAATAAAACGCTGAGTGGAAATGCTAACTTTTCTCAGATGTGTTAAATCTAAATTAACAAGCTTGTTTTGAAAATGTAAGAAATAGAAGTACAGATTTTTGTATAAAAATGTAGTGAGTAACAGTAAAAAGTAGTCAAAAAAATAAATACTCAAATAAAATACAGATACCTGAAAAATCTACTTAAGTACAGTAATGAAGTATTTGTACTCTGTTACTCTCCACCTCTGTCAAGACTACTTCTATAGATTCTATTTAGGCAAGAGAGGAAAAAGAATAGAGGGGGAAGTAGGAAGAAAATGATAAGAGGACAGAGAGGACAGAGCACAAGTAGAAAACCACAATGGTTCACTACTGCTGCACCTGAAAAAAAGAAAAAAAGAACGTGTCTGTGTGTGTGTGTGTGTGGGCTGATGTCTGACAAGTTCAGACATCAGCTAAGTAGAAGTACAAATACTTGAAGTAAAAAATTACTCTGTTAAAAGTCTCAGGAGCTTGATAAAAGGCGACTGGACTTTCTGTATCTTGAAGACGTTTCACCTCTCATCCGAAAGGCTTCTTCAGTTCTCAGACCAAATGGTGGAGAGACTGTGGGCATAGTCCTCTGGAGGTTTAAATACCTGGGTCTCTGGTGACCCAGTATTTTGTATTTTTGTGCTTTTGTTTTCTTTATTGTCCCGTGATGTTTTCCAGGTTGGTTTTTCCTTTCACGCCCTTGTCTCCCTGGCATTTCTGTGCCTGTTCTGGCCGGTGTCCCGTCTCCGTTCTCTTGTGTATGTGTTTGAGGTGTCAAGTCTGCGTGGATTTCATGTTCTTGTACTTCCTGTTTTCCTTTGATAGTTTCTCTGTCTTTGTGCTGTGTTTTCAGTTTTGCTTCCTCCCTGTCTCGTCAGTGTGATTGTCTTCACCTGCTCTCCCTGCCTTGTTTCCCAGCTGCTTCGGATCTCCTTGTTGTCCTGGTCTCTGTCAGTTCTACGTCATGTCGTTGTCTGGTGTTCCCCTTCTGTGTGCTTCTGCGTTTTGCCTGTGTGATGGACCAGCAATACAGTTGAATCTAAGTTTAGTTCCGTGTCCCGAGAATTTTGCTTTGGGGTCCATTTTCCTGCCTGCCACAGTATCCCTAACGGTCTTCAAGATACTAAAAGAAGTCAAGTCGCCTTTTTTCAAGCTCCTGAGATAATAACCTGGATGGCTGAGAACCTGCACAGACATACTCTGTTAAAAATAGTTAAAAGTTGAATTACTGATTTAACTTCACTCAAGTAAAAGTAAAAAAGTAAAGACTCTGAAATGTACTCAATAAGAAAGTAAAAGTAGCTTTTCTGAGGACGCTGAGTGTGTGCTTTGTCAGACACCTTAGCTGATTTAGGTTTGTTTTGGACAGCGGGCTTTTCATATTCATCATACTCTGTGCTGTATTTGCTCAGTATTAAATAGAATTCCTATTCAGAATTCGATGTCTGAATTTCTTTCTCTGGCGCAGTGAGTTCCCTCATTTCCAGCTTTAGGTGTGATGTTTAGGGCATCTACGCAAGTACACAGTATGGGCACTCTCAGTGTGCACATGCAGCAGCCAATACTAAAAGCATGAAGTAGTGAACGTGTTTTTTCCCAGTCAGTAGCATACTCGATAATGCCAGCATTGTTGCCACAGCGATTAAGATAGACTGCCTGGTCAAACAAAAAAGTCGGCATCTGGATTTAACTAAGCAAATAGGTACGAGCCTCCTATTGGATAATTACTGCAGGGACGATTATCTTTCAGCTGGTAACAAGTTATTTAACCCCAACTGGTGCAATGAGTTGCTTCTCATTTCTTAACCATGTCAAAAGACACATCGCGTGGTCGTGGAAAAGATGTTAGTCAAATCATTGGCATGCATCAAGCAGAGAAAACATCTAAGGAGATTGCAGAAACTAAAATTGGGTAAGGAACCGTCCAATGCATTATTAAAAACTGGAAGGATAGTGGGGACCCATCATCTTCGAGGAAGAAATGTGGCCGGAAAAAAATCCTGAATGATCGTGGCAGGCGATCACTTAAACTTTGGAGAAATCAAATTGAAGAAAAACAACAGCAGCACTCAAGGCTGTTTAATAGTGAAAGTAAGAGTATTTCCACACGCACAATGTGAAGGGAACTCGAGATTGGGACTGAACAGTTGTGTAGCCTTAAGAAAACCACTAATCAGTGAGGCTTACTGGAAAAAAAGGCTTCAATTTGCTAGGGAGCATAAAGATTAGAGTCTGGAGCAATGGAAGAAGGTCATGTGGTCTGATGACCACCCTGTCCCAGAGTGATGGGCTCATCAGAGTATAAAGAGAGGCAGGTGAAGTGATGCACCCATCATGCCTAGTGCCTACCGTACAAGCCTGTGGGGGCAGTGCCGTGATCTGGGGTCGCTGCAGTTTTTCAGGTTTAGGTTCAGCAACATTATGTGCTCAAAGAAGGAGGTCAGCTGATACCTGAATATACTGAATGACCAGGTTATTCCATCAATGGATTTTTTCTTCCCTGATGACACGAGCATCTTCCAAGATGACATTGCCAGGATTCATCGTGCTCGAATTGTGAAAGAGTGGTTCTGGGAGCCTGAGTCATCATTTTCACACATGGATTGGCCACCACAGAGTCCAGACCTGAACCCCACTGAGAATCTTTGGGATGTGTTGGAGAAATTTGTGCAGTGGTCAGAATCTGCCATTGTCACTGCAAGATCTTGGTGAAAAATTAATGCAACACATTGCAGAAGCTTATGGAAATAATCCCACAGCGAATTCATGCCATAATCAAAGCTAAAAGGTGCAACGAAATATTAGTGTGTGACTTTTTTTTTGGTCAGGCAGTGTATTATTGAAGACAATATATGTCACACACTCCGACTGAAAATATAAACATTATTCCAACCTTAATTATAATGAATGTACTCATCTTGAATCTGTTACCTCTACATTGTAGCAGGTGACTCTGCCTCCACACATAAAAGTAAATATTAGTACAGTAAAGGGTTATGGTGGGATTTGGCAGGTGGGTGAACTCTTACAGGCTGTGATCAGCTGACCTGTGCTTAAAGTCAAACTCATCACTGTGCACCTGTCCAACACAGAGCTTTACTGTAAATACAGAACAGCAAACTAACCTGATTATCCTGCACTAAACGGCAGCATTTTCATGCAACCTTTGGGTAACAAAAAGTTTGTATGTAAATATAACAACCTGTCCTCTTTCTTACATCTTTCTCCATCTCTGAGTGAACTTTTTTCTCACGCTGGGAAACTGCAGCTGAACCTTTGACAAATTGGACACATGCTGAAGTACCTCCACCTCTGTTTATACACGACTCTGGATATAATCAGGGTATTAATCTCTGGCTTTCTTCCACGGTGTGTCTTTTGTCCCCCCTCCCGACTGGTCATAGCAGATGACTCTCTCCCTGAGCCTGGTTCTGCCCGAGTTTTTTTCCTGTTTAAAAGGAGTTTTCTTCCCATTGTTGCCAAGTACTTGCTCATAGGGGGTCGTCTGATTGTTGGAGTTTTCAATGTATTGCTGTGGGGTCTTAATCTTACAATATAAAGTGTCTTGAGATGATTGCTCTTGTTATTTGACACTATATAAATAAAATGGAATTTAATTGAATCAATTTGAATTGAAGTCTGGGACCTACACATAAGCCGTCTCTGTAGGCCCACCTTGCTATTTTGATACATATCTCTCATGCATATATTGGTTTTCAGTACATAACTGTACATAATACACAAGAAGCTGCAGTGGTCATTAAGTCAGTCAGTAACGAACTGTTTATATAACACATTTAAAGAAGATCCATGATCCCTCCGGAAGTCTGCACAGTTTGATAAATTGGATAGTTTAGTAAAATGTCAACATGTTTGCGATAGGTGTTTTGGTGTGCTGCCTGGGGATGTTTTATTAGATCTAGCAAACTAGTTTCAGTACAAGTAGCATAACCTACCTAAATAAATGGATCCACTGCCATATTGCTGGCTACGTACCTAATGTGACTCCTCACCTCATGCAAGGTGTGGAGACAGTGAAGCGCTATAGGACAGAGACAAATTTAGGTTCACAGCCATCAACCAACCCAAGTTGGAATCAAACCACCAACCTTTAATTTAGTAGATGACGTGCTCTGCCTCCTGAGCCACAGCCACCCCAAATGAACATCTGGGACTTGTTCTAAAAGCAGCCCTCCTCTTTACATGATGTAAATGTTCTGATACCTTTTCTAGTAGTATTTGGTTTTATTTAAAAGGTGTGTATCATCTGCGTGTGACAGGTTCAGGGTTATTTTATCAAATCACACAGAGAGAGAAACACACAGTCAATGGACTTTTATGCTCGTGAGGGGCACCACTTCTCTGAGTTCACTCATCAACAGTGAGACAGCGATCGCCAATGGGCGATTCCCCTGCTCACTCTTTTAATTGCACATAAGCATGTCACATGATTTTGCATATCATCCAGCTTACAAGGTCTGTATGGTGTGTATGTGCGTATGGTGTGTATGCGGCAGGCTGTATGCAGGTGCTAGACTACTGCTTTTTACGTCTGTGTGTGTGTTTCCCTTCATGCTCTGCATGCTGTGGTTTTTACACAGAAACAGCTGATCAGCGCTGCAGTTCTCTCTGCCTCAGCTGAGTGGTGAGCCTGTAGCAACCGAGGCCTGCAAATCTCAAGAGTTAAAACAGTTAATATAAAATCTTTATGCATGTGTTCTGTGTGTGTGGTGTGGTGTGTGTGTGAGACTGCTATTTCCTCTTTAGTTTAGCTATTTCCTCTAAGCAACATGTTCCAAGGTCACATATGGTGACCTTGTGCACTTAAACAAAAGAATAATGATAACATGTATTTACAACTCCAACAGCTTGTTAACTAAAAGTATTATTGCACTTACTGTTTAAGATGGTCAGATGCTTTAATTATTAGTGCTGCCTTCTGTGGACACATCAGAGACATCAGTAGACTTCTGACAAAGGACCATGACTGAACACATGTACCATTATACCCGTACATCTTAACCATGAGAAGATAGTGGTCAGACCATTTATACAGTGTCTAAAGAATACAGCAGGCCTTGTCTATTTTCAGACTGCTGTTCATCCTGTGATAATGATGCCTTAGTCATGTTGTTTTATGACTCATCCAGCTGTCTCATGCTCTCCATCCCTCTTTCCCTCCTCTAACCTTGTCCCCCACTCTTTTTATGACATCATCTCGCTGTTTCACTTCTCATCTATCCGTGATCCTCCATCTCTCTTTTCATCCATTTTCCCTCTTTCTTCACCTTTCTCTATCACGTATTACTTTGCCCCGATAACTGTCTGTATTCACCCATGCACCCCTCCTCCTCTCCTCCACTCCTTCTCACAGGATGTTGCGATGGCTGGTGTGTGGTCGGCTGGGTCCAGTTTGGATGTGGAAAGCGTTGCTACTCTTTGTGGCCATTGCTTTTGCCAGCCAGCTGCTGGGGATCATTTTCAGCAAGAGGTATGTTTTTGCTTTTTCATTTTAACTGTATTGTTTTTCATTTTTGCATCAGTTGCTGAATTATGGTTCAGCGGCATGTTGGCAGTCCTCGGGCAGCCGTGGACTGCCCGTCGACCTGTAGACAGCATTTGTTGACCCCTAAAAAATGACTGGTGTTTATATATGTGCTGTTTTTATGTCCTGGTGACAAGTGAAATTAATTAATTAATTTAACAAATTCATTTGATTAAAGCTTCAGTATAACTGCCCACTGACAACAGTGTTGAATAAACATTGTTAATTTTTGTGTTTAATTACCAAAAACACAGACGCAGCTTTAACTCAGCAGAGTGCAACACTGTCCAAACAAATTAGTCCACTGTGTAAAAAGGGAAAGCAGAATGCAGTGTTTTGCAAATGACAGTGAAATGTTTTGTTGTTCAGCATATTTTTAAAATTGTGGCCAAGCGAGTGGTGAACCCCTCTGTTTCTTTATTTTTGAAATAAATAGCTATCGTACTTATTGCTGTGAGTTTGTTGACTTACATAAAACCTTTCAAGCTTCATGGAAATCTTATGAAAACTCGCAGTTGCACATTTGCAGTGTGAGCTCGCTTTGTCAGCTTGCAGCTTTCTGCCCACCATGTGACTATATAAACCACAAGAACCTCACTGAGGACCTGGGTGACACAGGAACTGAATAAACATAGTCTTAAACATAGTATGTCTTTTCTGAAAGTGTCACTGTTTTAAGTCGTGTGTGTAAGCTTATGTAAAATCTGTAAAATCAGCTCCGTGGTAAGACAATCATCCAGAGGGTCATAAAATTGTTATAAAACAAGTTGCAGTAATTAATGAGTTAAAAGCTCTTAAGTTTATACTTCTTCAAGACATTTTAAATCTGCAATGATTAAGGAGCCAGAAAAGTTTAGTAACTGGGCTGAAGTGAAAGTGTACTGGGGGAAATAAACTGGCATTCTCTATGATGTGGAGGGACAAACTGCTTATTTTCTAGTACAAGTAGGACTTAAAATTGGACTACACACAGTGCTACACGAGTCACAGTAATATCCCAGAGATTTTTCTGAATAACTAATGGTTTACCTCCCACAAATGCTCCTTTCTTTCCACATGTCCTGCAGCAGTGTCCAACCAGCTGCTCACTCCATCTTTTCATCCCCTGATGCCCAGGGGCCTGCGCTGGGCTCCTGTCAGCCCCACATTCACATCATGTTCCTCAAGACCCACAAGACGGCGAGCAGCACAGTGCTCAACATGCTGTACCGCTTTGGAGAGGAGCGCAACCTGCGCTTTGCTCTTCCACTGGGCTACCAGCTGGGCTACCCACTACCTTTCAATGCTCACAGAGTCAAAGGGTATCGAAGTCCCCGAGCCATGGAATTTCACATCATGGGCAACCACATGAGATTTAATAAACCGGAGGTGAGTCATTTATTAGAGGAGAAGAGGCGGTAGAATAGAAGCCTGACCCTGGGACAGTGATGATGACATTATTATGTATAATACATCACTGTCCGAAATTTGCCTTTCAGCATGGCTGGATATTTTAAAGAGCCCATACTGTGTACATTTATCCGATTCTGTTTTAATTTGGGGCTCTACCGCAATAGGTTTAGATGCTCAAAACACATTTTTTATATTGTACGTTGCTGCAGCACCATGTGTTAGCCTGTGTCTGAAATATCAGTTTTTAATCAACTTTCACTTTAACCTGCCCCAACTTCCGAAGAGTCAAGTTTATTCCGAGTAACTCTGATTCATGGAAATGTGTTACATGATAACAAAGATAAGTAAAGTGAAGTGCAGTTAAGAAAGTTCAGCAACATTGTTTTGTATATAATGTTAATTATATATAGTTTGATTGGACATAAGTGATCTGAGACCTTACAGTATTAGGAGCACCTGTGAAGGTCAGTTTTTAGTATTCGTGTGCTTCATTTTCCACGTGCTTTGTCTCTTTTTCAGTTTAGTTGTTCACTTCCTGTTTATTTTGGATGAACTGAAGCTCCTAATGTGTTTTTTGCGTTTTCGTTTGCTCCTTTATTTCTTTTCCCAGCTTTGTTGTGTTCGCTGGTGCCTCATTATCCCTCTCCTGGTGTGTGTGTAGCCTGTGTGTACTCCCTTAGTCTTTGTCAGAACAATATCGCTATTTTACATCAAAAGTAAAATAGGTTTGGATATTGTCAATCTAGAAGAAAACTCCTAAATTACAGAATTTCCTTGAGGGAACACTCCCACTCCTTATCTTATTCCAAGTAATGTCAACAAAAAAAGAAACCTACAATAAAAAAACCATACCAAATAATTACAGATTTGATATGGTAATATTCTCACTCACCTGATAATGGGAAGACTCACAGTTTCAACTTCTTAACAAGAATCTGTAGCAGCTTACACCTATATAGACATCTTTATTGATCCCAGCAGGGGAAAATTAAGTTGTGGAGCATAAATGAGCACCAACTCACACACATACACCTTATCAAATGGAAATATGTAGAGGTCATTCCAGTGGGCACTGAATAGTGGTTCATTCAGAAATGTGCTCAAATTGCATGAAAACAGACAATTATCTTCATGAACTGAGAAACAAGAACCGTAGTTCTGCACAAAGGAAACAATACAGACAACAAACAGACCACTGATACATTTGTCAGGTCTATGTTTATGTCATCAACTAAAAAGAAGTTTGAAATTAAAACAATGGATAGCTGACCCTTTACTGGTGTCAAAGAAAATACAATGTACTAGTGTGGTGGCTGAATTGGATCATCATTTGTAACTATGTTCTAATTTTTGCCTCTCAGGTGGAAAAAGTGATGCCTGCAGACACATTCTACTTTTCTATCATCAGGGACCCGGTTGCTCTGGCTGAGTCCTCCTTTGCCTATTACAAAGAAGTAGCTCCTGCCTTTCGGAAGGCAAAAGGATTGGGTGACTTTGCTGATGATCCTAATAAATACTACGACCCTCGTCTTCGCAACAACCATTATGCCCGCAACCTGCTGTGGTTTGATTTTGGCATGGACAACAATGCTAATTTTTCTGTGGAACTAGCTCAACAGGGTGAGGCCATGGTCCGTCAGACATTCAAACTGATTCTTGTGTCTGAATACTTTGACCAGTCCATGATCCTACTGAGACACGCCCTCTGCTGGCCACTAGACGCTGTAGTCTCATTCAGCCTTAATGCTCGACAGCAGAAGCCCAGCAGCAACAGCGTGATGAGCGGAAGCTGGGTGGGTAAAGCTGCTGTAGCGGCTGGAGTCGGTGCTAGACCTGGACGTTTACAAGCCAAGTTACTGCCCAATCTGTCACTAACAGATGATCAGCGGGAGAAGCTGCGCCAGTGGAATGCCTTAGATTGGTACCTATACAAAGCCTTCAACCGCACGTTCTGGGAGGAAATCGAGAGATTCGGTCGTGCCCAGATGGAGCAAGAAGTAGCTCTTCTCAGGATGCGGCGGGAACACCTAGGCCGAGTTTGTCTCAGGGATGGTGGAAAGCCCGTGGAGGCATACCGGATACGAGACAAAAATATCAGACCCTTCCAAAGTGGATTAGTAAAGATTCTTGGCTATGAGCTCCAGCCAGGCCTTGACAATGCCACCAGGATGGCCTGTCTGAGGATGATCAGGCCTGAGATCCAATACAAAGATGTGCTGGATAGTAAACAGTTCCCAAGAGCTCCTGCTGTCCAAGTTCAGCTAGGACAGCAGGGCCAGGGACTGATGGTTGGAGCCGGTGGCACTTTTCTAAGACAAGATTCATCTAGGACAGGAGAGAAAGTTATGAAGGGGGAGGCTGGAGGGAGGACAGTAGAGGATGGGGAAAGAGACTGGAATGGAAGCCGTTTAATGAGGAGTAATCAGACTTTAAAACGAGGGCAAGAAAAAGGAAGGTTGAAATAGTTTGAGTTACCTTACTGAATATGTTACCTTTGGTTTTGGAGCAGATGGACTGACCACTGAACCAAATTTAGTTTACAGATGAGAAAGCAAAAAGCTTCTCATTTCCACTTCCACTTTTACTTGACTCTCTCTGTTTAATTAGTGTAATTGGTCTGGATTGGCATGTTTTTATGTTTGCCAATGCTGGCAATTCCTTCTTATTAAATGGGCGTATGTGATAGCCTATTTTATTATTGTAACAGTTCAGATTTTCTTATTGACCCTGTGTAAATGCTTAAATTAAATAAAAGGTACATGTTGTTCCAGGTTTACAAAGGAAGGGTGCGCTGTATGGTTCTCATTGCTGTTCCCATAGGGTCTCGTTACTGGTGTATACACAGAAGTTTGTAAAAAAATTGAAAAAATCAAATCAGTAAAATCTTGCTGAACCTTTGTCAGGTCTATGTTTTCACAGTAGCTACCAACTATTTGCGATAAAGTAAAATATGAAAAGAACTCAGAAAGTCATTTTTAAAAAGGCAAGGAATCAATCTCATCTTTAGATTCATTTTGTCTGGTTTTTTTCTAAACCGTCTTGTGGTACTCTGCTATAACCACGTGACATTGGAGGTCAGACAACTTTCTCAATGAAAGCAGATGACCAAGATGTGATACCTAACCATACAAGAGACTAAAAATGGATTGCAACATTACACAACATGTTCTGTCTATTGCACGTTAATGTTCTTTAATCAGTATGAAGATTGCTGCCAAAACCTTGGTCAGTATTGAGGCCCATCTAAAACTAATAACCCGAGCGAGCAACTTCCCAAGTATCTCTTAATAATACAAGAGAGGAAAATGTGCTCCTGTCCTGAGCTGCTTGGAGCTCACGAGTCTGCAGCCGGCTGGTTCGTGTTACCATCCAGGCACATTTGCTACTTCCAGAGTCTAATAAAGTAGGCTGAAGGTACCTGCCTGGCACATGCATCTCCATGGAAATACATTTCTTTGTCTTCATGTGAAATATATGATGTAAAGGTTTTATCAGTGCAGGCCAAAATAAACCTGAGAGCAGATACAAATTGAATATTTTTCCTTTATGTTTAAGAATTTACACTTCTTATAATACCTATTAGATCACAGTGTCTTAACCCCATTGTAGATTCATCAGGTTACTAACAGGTTACTGTTGTATGTATCAACAAAAGAATATGCTGTTCTTAGCATTTATTAAGAAGCTGGAACACTTCAACTCTGGAACTGCTATAGCACAATGAGCCTGATGCTAATGTTTCAAATGCCCAATTCATTAAAAAATGATATTGATTTTCAGGAGGATCTCACACACCGGCATTTATAGCTTACTTACTCTTTGTTTAACATAAGCCTGCCTTCAAACAAGTACAGCACAGCACAGAGACAATGACAGACATGAAATTCAAAGAATTGTAAACTGAAATCTATTAGAGAAACCTGCAATATTAAAGATGGTGGTAGATGTAAAACTTCCAGGCAAAAAGGTTTTTTAAAGTCCACTTAGTAGTCAGTAGTTAAACTTTTAAACGTTTTTTAATCAGGTTTGAGTCATGATTGTTTTCAATGGTTAGCCATTGAGATCAAGGTCATTTAGGTAATGCTTCAAAATAACTGCCCAAATAAGTGCCTGTGGGTGTTGGCTGTCGAGTGGTGAGACTTTCAGTGTAAAAGATTTTTTCTCTGTTGTGAGCTTTACCTTCAGAGTTTTCAGTTATCAGCCACAATTTGTTTACGTTTAAGCAAGAAAATAACTTTTTTAAGTATAAAACTGCGATATTGGTTAAGATGCACACTTTCAGCAACATTAACCACATCTCAGGAAGTCCGTCTGGCAGAAAGCATACAGGCTGTTACACACAGCATCCTAATCTGAAGCAGCACCATTTATCTTGTTCATACCTGTTCCTGATTTCTATGACACAGTTGGTGTTATAGAAATCATTAATCAACTAGCAAGGTAATCTGCTGAACTCTGATATGCTGTCACGCTTTCTTGATTCATGTTAAAACAGTCCAAAGCAGCTGATCTTCAACTCTTCAGTCTCAATGATTTCAGTCAGAACAGAAAAAGATGTGTGCTTGTTGCTGCAGCCACTGAATTACTTAATTAGGCAAAAGCATGGGTCAGCATGAGTTTCCTTTCTGTCCTATCTGAGGTACTCGGGTAAACAGTGTAAACATTTGAGTGACAGTCTTGTTATTATGAGTGTCAGACATGACATTAGTGTCACATATGGCAGACTGCATGCATACATGTACATGACTCATTGTGTCTGGTTTTCGGCATCCATAGAATATGCATGTGCTGTTTTTTTTTTTTTGTTTATTGTTTTTTCCAATTAATCTGCTTA
>VOQJ01045912.1:0-21269 GCA_015052665.1 Apistogramma diplotaenia | reverse complement strand
GCAGACAGAAAAAACCTGCCAAGGCCAAATTTTACTTTTTTTTATTGCAAAGATTCAAAACAAAAAATTCTCTACATTTTTTTGAATGATAAATAAAATACTTAAAAGTACACTGATAACTATATAACTATAAAATTATATTCTTTATGTTGTTCATTCACACCATAAACGTTGCAAGATTTCACAAACACTTTAGAAGGATAGATGCGTGGTAGCAGGTTATAGGGAAAAAAATGCTAATTTCCACCTTCAATCTCTCCCGATTTTTCTAGTCCAAAGTGAACCCAGGTGGGGCCCAATTAACCATCTATTTGTTTACCAAAATGCTCTCACAATCTATATATAGTTTACCAAGCAAAAGCATCAAATCAAGGTAGAACTGTGATGGAAGCACAACTGTAGGTTGCTGCACAATGATCAGAAATGACTGCACTGATTCTGTCATAAAAAGAGAAAAAAACTGGAACGTGAACGAACAACTGCTCACCGTTTTCACAGGGGCAGGGAGGAGTTATGATAGGTTGAGGGGTTGCTGGTTCTGACTCATCTGTTTATACCTCTCTTGGAGAAAAAGTGGGTAACAGGTTGACACACTTTCTTTTGTCTTTCTTCTCTTTCTTTTCTCTCTTTCTTTTTTTGAAAGCCTGACTTTACCTTTTTTCTAGAGAGCATGGTTGTTTCTGTCGTTGTCGCTACTATTTACTGACCGCTATTGAACACCGCCTGGCACTTCAAGGTAGAGAAGGAACAAACCATTTTGTGCCTGCGAGAGGGGGGGGGGGTGGGGTGCTCATTAGATATGGACCTTTGCTTTTCATACAGGGAGTGGTAAAAATTTACTCCAGCTCCAAAAGACAAGCAAAGAGCAAAACAAAGATACTTGTTATTTACAGGGACTCTGTCTAAAAAGAAAAGAAAGAAAAAAAACCTGACTGTATGTGTGTAACGTATTCTTGTGCTGAACGATCATAAAATTGCTTCAAAAAGCCACTAGGTGAGGCATGCAGTTCTCGTGCCTCATTCCAGGGGGCCCTGGTGATCCCAGGTATTCTTCTTGCGACTCGGCTGCAGAAAAATTGAATTAGACAGCAAGCTACAGTAAACAGTTGCAAACAAGTTATCTATGCTTTTCTTCAAAAGGAGCAATGCATGGACTTCATTTATAAGTAAAGGTATGAAGATAATGACGTTTTTTAAAGTTTGTTTTTCTATGCTAATCTGTATATGTAAAGAATACTGATATGAAATTTTAAACAAAACACGTTAACTGTTGCCAATCAAATGGTGAATAAGCTGCTCTTTAGGGTTCATGTGTTTGTAAATTTGATGTGATGACGTCAGTGTCTCACCAGCCATCGCTATAATGACGTGACTGACAAGCCATTAGCCAATCACCATACAATGTGTAAATCTGCCTTTCTGACTCCAGTAATGACTGTACCAAGAGAACTTCATGTTTTATTCAGCGATTGGGCCAATGAAGTCATCAGGAAAGTGCTCACTGAGGCCAGAAAGCTTTTTATAACCAGATGAGTCGCCCCCTGCTGGCTATCAAATAAAATACATGCTTAAGGCACTGAGCGTCATTTTCACACCAGGAGGCTACGTCTGTCTTCCATACTGTCTTTCTATTGGTTGAAATTGTGCTAAGATGCTCATCTGGATGGAAAGTGAAAATATTATGTCTAGATGTAGCCTCAGTGTTTGCTCAACGTCTATATAGGCAAGTTCATGACTTGCTGTGCTGGCATCATGAGGCTAAATAATATTTCATACAGGCTTAAAGACGGGAAGAAAATGGCACAATGGGGGGAAAATACAGTAAAAGATGTCAATGGATTTATTTTAACACCTCCACAGCTGTAGATATCTGTTCCCAATCAGAACTTTTCTTGTAAGAGCACACCACTTCTCCTGTACAGTAATGAACCACACTGAGAATTGGCCTACGATTGGATGGGTGTGTGTGTGTGTGTGTGTGTGTGTGTGTGTGTGTGTGTGTGTGTGTGTGTGTGTGTGTGTGTGTGTGTGTGTGTGTGTGTGTGTGTGTGTGTGTGTGTGTGGGCAGGCATGCCTGAGGTTGCTGAGCCTCAGCCTTCCCCTCAACATTAATAAGGACTTCCTTCCTACCAGACAGTCAAACACCTGATCATTTACCAAGGAAGACCTGCCCACGCATCCCTCAGAGCTGGCAGCCTTCAACCTCTAATAAGGATCAGCCTGTGTTCTTTAGCTGCCCATCAATCAAACTGTTTGCATGCCGGACATCTATACACAAATCATGTTTTCTCTCTGTACTCCACCCCTAATGTGTTAGAGTGTGTTTGTGTGTTAATTTTAGACTTAGATATCATGGGTGGCGACTATATCCAGAGAGACAGAGCAAGAAATAATCCCACTCGAACACAGACCACTTCAAAACTCCATTTGGCTTCTTGTTAAAATGCTGAGCCAAAATACACTAGGTGAAATGTGCATTTTTATGATGTACATAACCTCTTATTTCTCCTCCTTAAATATCAAGTTTTGAAATGTTTTTTCCATAATTGAATTAGAGTGGCTTGTCACAACTGACTCAAGACTCAGATGCAGTCAGAAACCACTGGGCGGGACAGTTTGCTGAACAGAAAATTGTCCTATATGCAGAGTTAATGCTATTACCTGTAATCAGGATGACTCTAAAAGTCAGAGGTGAATTATGTTAATCAAATTTTCTCTTGATATTAGTTGTAATGTCTGATATCTCGCTATGTTGCTGGCAGCCATGGGTCTGGTTGATAGTCAGTCAGGATACCTCCAACAACGTTTCAGCAGTGAGTTTGTGCTCAGCAGGCCATACCCATCAGCTTAAATGGAAATCCAGTGTTCATAACTCCTTCAGCCAGAGAGTTTATTATAATGCACCACAGCATAATTTAGTTATTCAAACAAAAATCATCTGGTCTTTATATTCTGTACTCAGCAGAATTAACAGATGCTGCATTCAATGATTACTTTGTTCTTGTATTACAAAACAGGCCATGTGTGATCAAATCACTGGCCAGAAGCTTTTTGTCTCTGAATGTCCTGCCGTTACACAACAAAACCTCTCGCATTTTTCATAAAAACTGTAACCAACTATAGCAGCTGACATACTGAAACAAAAGGACATAGACGGCACCAAAGCAACAGAACGCTTTCTTCGTGGGAAAGAGGCTTTGGGAGATTATATCAGACATACTGAGCGCAAGATGTGCTGTTTGGGGGCGTACCTATGGTTTTTGCACGGTTGTTGTTGGTGAATGGACTTTCAGAAACTTTCAGAAACTGGGATTTTTCTTGAACTGGGATTTTTAGTACCTGCTCTGTGGTTTGCAGAAAATGGTCGCAAACGAGAAAAGGCCTTGTTGATGCCAGAGGGGACAAAGTAAAGTGGCCTGACTGCTTTAAGTTGATAGGAAGGTGACAGTAAATAACATCTGGTGACAAATAGTGAGCAGAGGCCCATCTCTGAATGCACAACACACTCAGCCTTGAAGAAGAGGGCCACAACAGCAGAAGACCACAATAGGTGCCACTCCTGTCAGCTCATGTCAGATAACCGAGGGCACAAATTTGCATGGGCTCACCAAAATTGGTCAATAGAAGATTGGAAAATTTCTGCTATGACATCAGATGGTAGGGTCAGAATTTGGTGTAAACAGCATGAAAGCATGGTTCCTTCCTGACTCATCTTTCCATCATGAATGTGCAAATGATGCCATCATGCTGAATCTTTGGCACAAAGCAGTACCAAGGTGTATCTTATAAAGCATCCACTGAGCATACATTGCCATTCAGACTAAAAATATTGCGATATGATGGAGGTTTCTTTTCCCAACCCTACCCTGGAGTTGCAGTTAAATATTCCTCTTAACCTCAGGTTTGGTAGTTGCTCCTGAAACCACGAAACTCAGTGGCCCTATCAAAAACAAACAGCACAAATCTTTATTAAGCCCAATTTTTTTTCCATAATGTAGTTTCTTTTTGAATATCCCTCTGTGTGGGTTTTCCACAAATTTAAGCCCTGCTATTCTGCAGTGCAAAGGTTCTTAGCTCTGTTTGATTAGGGCAACACACAGGAGGTCCACTGCCACGGTGTTTTCTTTACCTGGGCCCATAACTCTTAAAAACACACAAACACTTGGGTTGTAAATGACCTGTTCATCACACAGTGACAGGAGAGGTGATTCTGGACTCTTGGTGGGCCAGGTGTGCAGATCAGGACAGCTGTGGCATGCCAAGACCTGTTGGCATGGCGACGTGGGACCGTGGAAAGTTCTGGAATCTGTCGCTGCTGGCAGAGCTGAGCTTCTGAGCAGGACTGGTGTTGGCTTTGCCTCCAGCTGTTTCTTTACAGACATGCTGAACGCCAGCTAGAGCCAGGGGCCAAGATCAGCCCAGCGAGTCTGGCCACACACAGGCCACTTATACACACGCATACAGGCACCCACAGTTATACTACAAGCTCACACAAACAAACACACATGCATTTGCTGAAAGTTGCCAATCTTTGCCAGGACAACAAAATGCGGCAGATCTGTTAAAGCTCACAGGATTTATTTTTTATTTAAAATCTAGCTTGTTTGTTTGTTTGTTTGTTTGTTTGTTTGTTTGTTTGTTTGTTTGTTTGTTTGTTTGTTTTTTATGGTATTGCCCCCCTTTTTTTTATCAATTTCCCTCCAAACATCCATTTTCTTTAATGTTGCTTTTCCAACTTAGAGTTTGTCCTATCAGATTAAATAACACCTCCTTGTTCTCAATTACTTACTGATGCTTCTTTGCTTTGTTATTATTCTTTCACATATTTACGTTTTTGTGGACCTTTTATGCTATTTTTGATTTGTTTTCTGTCACTTGCGGTGCTTAAATTAAAACTGGCTAAAGTTTCAAATGATGAGGTCAATGCATTTATAGATAACTGTAAGCTAAAAAAAATAGGCTTCAGACTGCTCTAAAGACTTCATTACGGAGAGTTTTTTCTTCTCTTAGATTTGTATGACATCAGTGAGAGTCTTATTCCTAATATGGTCGCCTTGGAAGCAGCCAATCAGAATGTTAACTTAAAGGCAAGTTGGAGCCAGAGCAGATTGTTTCAGAGAAAAAATACCCAGAAGAACCACACTGATCATTTTATTTGAGGTTTAAATCATTTGGATCACTTTGAACTCTTGGAGGCACCTCAGTGTTTGTTTGCTTTGGGGATCTAAAAGAGCATACAGGCCCAGACGTAGCTAATGATGCCATTCAGTCTAAAAATGTCAAGATATGATTTTTATGTTCTTAAAGGGAGAGGTGCGACTACAGCTAATTTCAGACAGTGAATGAATCGAGTTGCACAAAAGCCCATTATGAGATTAAAAAAAGATTATTTTGAATTGTTTTGAATTGTTACCAAGGGAATATATGACTTGTGAGATTAAAAATCTCTGGTGCAGCAGTGCCCAGGCCAAGACAGACAGCATTTCAATTAGCAATGTGTGCACTGACTAAAAATACTCAAAAGACTCATGCACACGTACACTGCAAAGCTAAGGAAAGTGAAAATGTCAGAAAAAGTAATTGTCACAATCATCTCAGGCAAAACGGGCAGTAATATTTATGTTAAAGCGGCTGTCTCCAGGTAATTTAAAATGACTTTAAATTGACTGTGAATCATGCAAAGCTACTCTAGTAGAGTCCAGGAATAAAAATATGGTGCCCAAAATGAGAGTAATAGGTCCCTTTTAAATATTTATGCAAATTGTTATATTGAATTTTTTTAAACTGTAAAGCACTTTGACTTTCCATTGAGTTAATCTGATGGTACAATGTACTTCAGTCAGCCTCTGCTTTTAAATGTGCTATATGAATAAATTGATTTGGGTAACAAAAAATAACAGCAACATATTAACGACTTGAAAAAATTCATTTAAACATGAGTTCAGTCGGTTTGCAGCATTAAAATCTTTTAAATAAAAATCTTACTTTTATTCTGTGGCCACACAACTCTACATTTCAATGTCTAACTAATCATAATGTGACAGTGTACTACACAGTGCTGTAATGTTCCCACTGTTGCTACCCACTATCAGTGGTGCTTGAAACCTTTGATTGAAGTACCTTTGAAAGTGGTGTCAGTGAATAATTGCTATGTTGAAATGGCTCCACCACAGAAAAATAAACTTGCCATCTTTTGTTTTCCTTCTGTGGTCGATGGTAATTCATTGAGTAAAGCGGAATGCGAGGGAATTCTTTTGAGGCTCTTGTTTGCTAATTCATTACCTTCTCAAGACTGGGGGGGAAAGTGGCTGCGGAAATTAAAATTTATTGAAAACTATTTCAGTGGTAAAGTTGGCTGTGTTTCTTGGACAAAGTTTTGGTCAATGAGGAGCTGACCTGTTTTTGTGGCTTTGCTCAGAGGAGGAATGTGTAGGTTTTGTGGCTGATGGAAACCTACAGTAAGAGGAACTGGTAGCGTTGGCAACATATAGACTGATCAGCAGTCTTTCATGTTTAAAATGAAAACACTGGGATTGTTGTTCCTGCAGGTAAGTGGCCAATATTTTGCCGGCAGAGTATTACATGAAGTGCCAAATTGACTAAGTGAATTTGTCATAAGTATCACTGATGCGTTATTTACATTCACTGTCTGACCTTCAGAGTCAAAGGCTTCAGTGTGGAGATGTGCTTTGATCAGTCTGCATGCCAAAGTATCCTTGGGCAAGATGTAGAACCCCGAGTTGCTCTCGATGCGTTCATTCAAGTGTGATTGTGTGCATGAATGTTCAATAGAAAACACTATAGTCTACATTGACGTAGAAAGCGCTGAAAGTGTGTGTGTGTGTGCGTTGAGCCATGCTGTAGAAAGTGCTTTGAGTGCTCATGTAGACTAGAAAAGCACTATGTAAGAACCAGTCTATTTACCATTTATGATCTCTGAAAAACTAATTCTGCTTCTTCTGTTGGTTTGTCCATCGACATTCCTTCAGTTGAAACCAACACTGAAACAGTTCATGTAAAACACACTGGAAAATGTTGGAAATTACTGAAAAGAGCCAAATTCAGAAATAAAAAGGCAGTTTAAAGTTATTTCAGTGCACCCTTAGGTTTACAATTGTGGGATAATGACCAATTCTGTAACCTAAAGTTTACAAAAAAGCAGAGAAAACTACATAAACCTGTACAGAATACAGCAATATCCACGAGATATGATTACCTAAGATTGGCCACCAGACGATCACACTCATCACATTGGTAGGGAGCTATTTTAAGCATTTGTTACATACAGTGGAGAGAAAGAGAATGACAATGAAGATTTCTGGTAAAACTCAGAATACTCAGAAGTTGATTTTACTGTCTAAAACCCCTAGTTCCAAGAATATCCATCCCAACATGTTAACAAAGGACGAGTTTTACAGCAGTGAGCTCATTTTTTTTTCATTCACAAGGCTCTTTAACTACTTCTCTCATTTGCAATTAAGTTGAGTAAAGCATCACTTTAAGTCCTGTCATTCACTCATTTGATAGTCTACTGGGAACCAGTGTAACCAGACAGACTGAAAGACTTCCTGTCTTCTGTCCCCTCTTACCAGGCGCAGAGTTGGTGGATATGGTTAGAAGCAGTCATAACAAGCATTTTTCAAAATGAGCTTCATCCGATGACAAGCTCAGACAAATTGAATGCCTGACAGTGTTTTCCAGTCCAAGTCTCTGATGATGCTGTTCAACAAGGACTTTCTCTCCAGCACTATTGAGGGAAGAAATAGAAAAACATTTTCTCATAAATGGAGCAGACATCATCTACGAAGGTAATGTTTTTAGTGTCTTCACCCAGCTGGACATGCAGTTTCCAAAAGCTGCGGCAGGGATTTTTATTGAATTTGCCCCAAATCATTATGTTGTCACTTCAATTTCAGTCTCACATATGGCATTAAACTTAAAGTACATCTTAATGCGTGCGGTCAATACATTTATTACTTAGCCAGAGCGCGAGCACGTCCATCAAGTCGCAAAGTTTCACCAATAAACCAATTTCCATTTATTGTCTGCTGCTGAAGTACATCTTTTCTGCCCATACTCATAGTGACTGCTGGCGCTCAGCCAACCCATCCATCTGGTCTCATTTTGACACCCAAGGCTGCCATCTTGTAAGTCTGAAAAAAAAAATAAGAGCTATAGAAAAGGTGACAACAGTTTTCCTTCCTAGTTTACCTCCCTGCACCACACTGAGTCTGACAAGCTGCTGAAAAATAGGACCAGGTCACATTTCACCCTCAAAAGAATGTGCAAGGGCTGTGAGTAACCCTGTGGTCTGGCTTGGCATGTTTGGTCTGGCTCCTCATAATATCATGTAGTGTGCCACTGAGGACCGAGGGCATGAACACCAAAGAGAAGTGTTGAGGGCGTTCCTACTTTGGACCAAAAATTGATGCCAGATCCTAATAGTAGCACTGTAATCAGTCCCCCACCCCCACCCCCCTAATATTAGCACCATAGCGTTTTTCTCCAGGGTGGCGGTTGGTGTGTTTGGCTCAGTGTGTCCTCTTTGACCTTAAATTCAGTCCTGCGGCTGTGTAAAGCACCTCTTGGCATCATCAGCAGGCAGCACATTAATAAAGTACTGTATTAGCCTTCTATATAATGATTTTACCTGAATGTAACACAGAAGATAAGGATACCAGTGATTTCAAAAACATCCTCAGTTTTAACATTAATCCTGCTTAGCAGATTACAGAGACAATCCATAATGCTACTCTGCATGTCAGGTATATTAACTTTCTGAGCTATTGCAGCCATATGTTTAAATCATTGAACGCTGTTCAGGAAATCTCATGGAGCTGATCTCTCTTTTATCAGAACCAGAAGTGCCTTATGATGGTGGGCTAAAGCGCAGACTGAAAAATGGTCCAGTTACACAAGGAAATAAATTGTGTGTCCCAAAAGGACTGGATATTAACTTAAAGATAACTTGGTCAATTTACTTTCAATCATAGCTGATATTCAATATCACCCCCGCTGGTGACTCTTACACTGCAGGGCTGCTTTCTACTGACGCACCTGTGCTGAATTTGCAGGAAAACTCATATCCTTGTCTGAAAGAGAAGAGCATGTCACTTTGACTAGAAGTTGATCTCTGCTCAATCAAGCCACCCAGTATGCGCTCTCACTCTAAATTAAAATTAAAATTGATATCCCCAGCAAGGCCAATATTTTTTGTTCTGCCACTAAATGTCGGCGATTTATCATTCAAACATCCGAGGGTTTTGTGTAGGTACTTTTGGACCTCAGGTACAGTGGGTTTGATGCTCAGCCAGAGACAATATCAAATCCATGCCAAGAGTCCAAGCTGTGAACGCTTGTCTGAGAGTTACCGTAAATCCTTCTGCTCGCACCACTAAGAAGCTCAGAAAGCCACAACCCTGCTATTTGCCACCCCTGTGGTCCTTACAGGTAGCCGCTGAGACTCTCTAAATTATGATCTCCATGTATAGGAGAGCAATGCAAGAACAGAGCTCAATGGATAAAGGCTTACCTGTTGCCCCTTATTTTCCTCAGTGGATAAGGACCAGGGCTGTCGGTTTTCCTCTGTGTTGATTAATCTGACACTTTATTGGATATGATTCTGATGATTAATGGCATATTATCCTGCCCTGCTGATAAAAACATTAGGCTTTAAGATATTTCCTGATTGAATCTGATGTTCCTGGCTGCTATTCCTTAAAACACAAAACATTTGAACTTGAAAAATGTAAAATGTAATCAGCTCACTGCCCTTACTGTAGAATTACATTATTTTAGGACTGACATAAGTGTTCACTGTGACTGTGTTCAAACTTTTCAAAGATAAATCCTGTGTAAACATAGGAAATATTTGAACCCGAACATTTTGGAATCTAAAGAAACAGAGATACATGCATGCATGATTTCCCTTTTATAAATTAAATGTAAACATTTGATTGATAGTGGCTTGTTTTCGTGGATCATTGTTCATTAATTTTACTAACACTAAATAAATAACAGGGGCACTGTCAGTAAACGTGATTATATTCTTAATTTAGATTTTTTTTGGGCGGGGGGGGGGGGGTTTCAGTTTGAAAATGTTTGATCAAAAAGTGTCCAGAAAGATGAAAACCAACACAGCCCCCACCGGAGTTCCCAGCAGGCTCTTGGAGTCACACATCAAGGTCTGTCGTTGGCCCTCGACCTCTGCCCAGGTCTCTGTGTGACAGGGAGAGGCCAGGACTGAGTGCGCCAGAGGAGACAACACACCATAGCTATGTGCAACTACACAGTGAGTCCTTTCGCTCGTTGCCATGCTGTAGCTGACCGCAGGATTGCAGTGTTTACTTAAGAGCCGGTGCATAAGAGAAAGGCGGACCACCGGCAGTCGCCACCCGCCGGGCCCTGGGCAGGACCTGGGGCTCATCTTTGTTGAAAATGGCTGTAGAACCTGCCACCTCCCACCGGGCTGGCCTATATTTAGCAACAAACTGAAAAACCTCTTCATTCTTAAAAAGCTGTTTAGGTTTCCATTGAGAAGGGGGTTCAGAGGAGGACGGGTGGTGATGCTGCACTCCTGTGGTCTGAGAGATGCTTCTCTTTGCCATGGACTCATCTGTGCGAGATATTTAAGTTACAGTCTACCTATGATGGACATAATATAACTTTAAACCACAGCCCAATATAATGAAGTAAAAAGATGGAAAATACATTTTGAGACCGTGAAACGGCATACAGCCGCGCAGAGAGAAGACGATAAGAACAGGATGTGGAAAATATCTCGAACACGTGTGAACACTTTTGCCTGAGCAATTATTTTCTTTACTTGGATGTAAATTGAAACTTTTTTTCTATCATTTCACTCCCTCATTAACATGAAATGTGACTACCAAGTCTGTGAGCTGCTAATGTGCTGACCAGTATAATGTAGAGTTGTAATTACACGTGAACCCTTCCACTCATTCCAGACCTACAAGATGATAATGGATGAAAACACTGATGAAGATTGCACCTGATCATGGAGGACAAACTTGCTAATTCCCAGTGAAAGAAAAAAAATCTGTTTCCATTCATAGCACTAACAGCTGCTATGAATATTTGTTATAAATGTTATAAACGTGCATCATTTGTGTGTTTATGCCTGAATCACTTGGTCTGCTTTCTATTCTGCCAGACTGCATGTTTTCCATCCTAATGAAGATGTTTTATTAATGATGATTTGCTGACTGTCAACTTTTTCTGTTTACACGCTGCTCTCACTTCTCAACATCTCATTGAACTCAAGAGGAAAGCAAATCCAAGACAGGACATGCGTATTACAAGTTTTCATTTGCCCTCATATATGCCCGAATGGTGAAACAATCCCTCTTTTCATGCCCATGGTTTCATTCAGTGGGTGGCGGGAGCACCTCTATGATTGGGGATGAGGGAGCTGGGTGATTTTTTCCAAGGTGAGCACCTCATGGGAGATGACTGTTTGCTGCCATTAGTTTAAGTGCAGGAGTGTCAGTTAACCCGACACTGGCACCAGGAATACTTAATACCAGATGGAGGGAGCTGTCCTTGAAGTCTTAACAAGCAGGCGCACAGAAACAAGCCTTTATTCAGTGTGAGAGAACATAGAAAAAAATGATAACTTAGCAAGGTTACCACAAAGTGTACGTTAAATCCCACATAGGAAAAGGAGGGATAAAGGAGATTGAAGGGGGTGGGGAGGGGCAGAAGTCCAAAGTGGATAAAAACACAGTTTAGATGTTGCTGACTGTAATTTTTTATTGCGTTCAAAATACGCAGGAATATAAAACAAAGCAGCGGTTGTCACGCTAAAGGGTCCAGCTGCTTAAGAGGTGTCAAATTATTGTACCTCAGCTTGATACATCGGTGTTGGACGCCAGGGGGTGAGAAAAGAGCCAAACCCAGCAGACTTTGGCACATTTGTCCTTTACCGCTGGCACGGATGAGCCACGCTGTGAGGCTTCGGAGCATCGATAGGCCCCCGGTGTTTTACTACCCAAAACTATGAGCTGCTACATAATCTGAACCATCAAGAGTACCTCCTGGAAGAACAGCAAACATGAAGACAAGTGCTTTTTCCACATGATTCACCCCCTGGTCTATTGACCAAATAGTTCTGCTTCAGGGTGAGCTAAAGAGCAGCTCATTCAGACAGTGAGGCCTAAAAGTTTCTCTTTCCAAGATTGAATAAGATAAGAACATATCAGCGAGTACCAGATTTGTCTTGGCTGCGTCAGGTACAGATCTGAGAGTCATTACTTAAAATAACGTGACACCAGAAACCTCCAACAGTCTATGGACGCACCTCACACAAAGGTCCCCAAAGAGGTCTCCTGTTGTCAGCTTTGATAAAATCCACTCCCTTTTCTTTTTTTTCTTTGGTACTTAATTGAAAATTGAGCTTTAGTCCTGCCAATGATTGCAATAAAATGCTGAATGCACTGCGCTGTTGGCGTGTTCCCTGATCTAGCACTTGGCAACAGTGAGTCCTGCTGAGTCTCTGTTGATTGTCTACTTCTCATTCATTAGGACCGCCTAATGGGGCCGCCTAGCTTGACTGAGGAGGCCTGTGAGCACAGAACCCCGGTTTCTGCAAAAGAGAGGAAACAGTCGTGGGGCAAAACGGTGTCACTACCGACACATCACAGGAGTCTTTCAAGAAGTCGTTGGCGCTTCTCATACTGGTCTGGTACCAGTGTTCAGCCATGTAGACAGAAAAGCTAAGCAGAGGCAGGTCTGTGCAGAACTTCAGCCAAGTTAAGCACGGAAATATTTCTTTCCTGTTAACTTGAGGCTCTGGCAGTCACTTGCGTGAGGTTGCCCTTTCTTTTTTATTCCAGAGCCACTGGCCACTAGGTTTAGCCATGTTAGGCATGTAAAAAGAGTCACCTGGCAATGACCCACAAAGTCAAGTATGTGAAATCTCAGTGCTTTGGTGCCATTTAACTGCTTAACATTCACCATGCCACCACCAGAGTTAGGGTCGGTTTAGGGGTCAGTTTTTTGTAGAAATTTCACCTATCTGGAATACCTATATGGAATAAGACTCTACAACATTCTCCAGTTTCTAAAGGTTCGCTTATTTAGCATGTGGCCAAAACAAAACCCAACCCTAAAACTAGATGAGTTGCCAGTGCCATGGTTTATGATAAGACGTTAACAAGCACGACTGTCTCAAACATGTTTCTGTTTTGTTTTTTGCTGGCCTTAACCTTGATGATGTTTGGCATTGAATGATATGGGGGAGGTTCTGCTGAGTAGCTCAGCAGTGCTTGCTCTCCCTTAACTTGCATTAGTAATATTTTTGTCCACCTGGGGGCAGCAAAGGCAAACTGTAAAAATAAAATTAACATTTTCACTTATCGTTTTGATTAGGAGAACTAGTTAGCAGATTGTTGAAACAGCTTGATCTTCCTTACAGCAGCATAAATAGAGAAATATTAGCATAATGTGGGAATTTCGGGGTGGGGGTGTTGTTTGTTTTTGTTCTGGCAGTTTTGCAAATGTGCTCATGCATCTTTGTATGTTACTGAAGGGAGTATCTGGCTTTTTGAGAACAATATGCTAACAGTTTCATTTAAGAGTTTACAGTAAATTTGTTCTTTTTTTTCCTCTCCTTTTTTTTATCTTAGATAACAACAATTAGATGACAGGAAGGTGTGGAGGTGATAAGCAGAAAGGGTGAAAGTGAATAAACTGGCTGCAGAGCTGTAAGGTGCTCTGTGCCTCAACTGTAAGCTGTGTGTAACAAAAGCAATAAGCTGAAAGACCTTAAAACAATAAGTAGTGCCAAGAAAAATGTAAATCTTTTAACTTTTATTTCTGAATTGTGAAGTGAATTAAAGATAAGAAAGAGTACAGCACATCTGAATGTGTCATCAGAAGCTGCAGAAGAAGCATGTGCAATGGCTCTGACAGATAATAATGGAACCTTTAGTGCTTATCAAGGACATGAATGGCTTTTAGTAAAATTTCCACCACATGATCCAGCACAATGCCCCTTGAGTGCCTCAGCATTAATAGGAATTCTTCATTGACTAAATGAAGGTTCACACACAGTTATGTTTGTCTTAAGTTCAGCGAGGACATGAGCAAGTTTGTCTCTGCACTCAATAGCCAAATAAAACGGGAAAAGCCTAAATCATAATAGGAATGCAAATACATGGAGTGTGTCTGATATAAACAGGCAGGCTGCCAAATGGGCATCAGCAAGGGCCAGAAGGGCAGTCTCATTTTTCCTTCTGACAGAAATGTCTACAACTAAGTGTGTGTCCTTTAAGTAGAGTTTAGATTGTCAACAGATGAAAATATACTGTGTGAGCATTACTAGGTGGCTGTTCCTAGGCCAGGACACACAAAACTCTGGTGAAATACACTGCTCCAGCTGCCCGCATCCTACCCTCCTTTTTGCACAGGAAACTGCTCAGGATTTGATCTTAATTAGTTTGGCAGCGAGCAATAACATCCTTGGAGGATTAGAGATTGTTGTTATAGATTAGCGCAGCAAAACTGGCTTTTTTTTTTTTTTTAGCTTTTCATGTTACTATAAAATGCTTCAGATTATGTAAAAATGTGTGAATTTTGACAAAAAAAAACCTGAATACATGGCTGTTACGTAAATCCAGACCATGCAGCATAAATGTGCATACGGTGACAGGCCTGTCATCATACAGTATGCTGAAGTTTTGCAACATTGATTAATTTCACAAGTATGTGTTTTGTTGTGTCAGTGGAATTGGATCAGACATTCGCTGGGTGGTAAAGGTTGACTTTTCCTAAGGTACTTCTGTGGTTGGCTCAATTTGGATTTAGAGATGCTTAAAATCCAAGATAAACTCCAGTGAGGAGTCTACGTTCAACATTTTTCTAAATGATCAGAAATCCTCTTTTAGAACATGGTTGTTGGCGTTCATGTTCATTCGAGAGGCACTGTCTTTTCCAAACACAACATAACATTTAGTATTTCAATTGCCAATTCACCTCTCTTGGAATAGCCGCCCACTGACTCTTATTTTCACCTAAATTGTTTTTTTGTCTTCCTTCAGCCAGTTCTTACATTTGTTCTCTTGGTTTATTTAACAATCATGTGTCAAGAAATGCCATCAAATAAACTGACTGGTCGACATCAGGTGGAGCAGTTCCATTTCAAATGAACTCATTCTGAAAATGTGAATGTTGACGATTAAAGAGTAGTCTTTGATCATTTTTCAGAGGCCATGACTGTTATGCTTAAAGAGGCAGTCTCTGTGATTTTTGGCCTGAGTCTTATTTTCTGTATAAATTACATACAAAGAAAGCTTAAGAGGTGTTTCTCAAGGGCTCAACATTTTTTACGCTTACACTCCATTGGCAAATCCGCTATGGAAAAGCTGAACTATACTTGAAGTGCTGTATTTTAGTGTGGTTTGGAGCTG
Source organism: Apistogramma diplotaenia (assembly GCA_015052665.1). Classification (NCBI taxonomy): domain Eukaryota; kingdom Metazoa; phylum Chordata; class Actinopteri; order Cichliformes; family Cichlidae; genus Apistogramma; species Apistogramma diplotaenia. The sequence goes on along the minus strand of VOQJ01045912.1, from coordinate 5,841 downwards.
AGGCGGGGATCAATTGCTTGGTTTCTGCAGCAGCATCCCAGAAAAGCCCCAGAGGGACAGGTCTGAAAGACAGGTGGGGAGCCACACAGTGCCACCTCAAACCACTGTCCCCACAGTGAGGGAGGAGGGCGTTCAGAGACCAAGGCAAACAGGAGGCAAACACTGGCATGTCTGTGAGCAAGTGTGTAGATCTACACTTAGTGGTTTTCTTTAAGGGATTCATTAAAAATAATTGACAGATTCATTGACTGTCTATAAGATAGTGAGCAATGTTTGTCCTCTTCCAGACCTTTGAATTACCACAAACATTACGTATTTGTTCAGAAATTAAGTGCATTAAAATTAAAGGTCACCTTAGCACAATTACCAACCTCTCAGTGCCTGGATTCATCGAGGACTCTACAAAAACCTGAAGATATTCAACTTGTAACGCAAGCAAGTGTGTGTGAACGTGCATTTGTATGTGTGTGTATGTATGTGTGTGTGTGTGTAAAGGAAACCTGAAAAAAGCTGATTATTACAGCAGCGTTTCTCTTTTTCTTTAAAGCCGTCCTTGTTTCTACAATAGTATTCATTTTTAGAGATTAAAAATTAATAATCGTGCTGATCCATCTTTAAACATACTCGTTGGCTTACTTTCAATTGTATACCATTAATTTTTTTATACTTTTCATTTTGAAAGTTGCCCAAGAAATTATCCTTGCTTGTCTTTTCCCTGCAAAGCAGATTGTGGGATTTTATAACGTTTATCACGTTTGTTTGCTTGCTGGCTTGATAACAAACAGCTTTAGGCGTTGAATAAACTATTCCTGTTCAATATATGGCATATGCTGCCCTCTTCCGTATCAGATGCTTCATCCAAGTCGCTGAACACACGCCCATTGCCTTAACATGTAACACAAAAAATCTTTGGGGCTCTATATTAATACAAATAACTAAGTTGTTTAGGATTATTGATTAGACTAAAATCGCGCCGCAACATGTCGGATAGAAGCTTCAGCTTGTATGAACGCTTTTACTAACCAGCGCCATTATAACATTGTTATCGTCTCCCTTTCTGCGACCCTGATTAGTGTTTCAAACTTGCATTTGCCTGCTTCATGAAGTACCACTATCAATAAAGTCGCTAAAATGACACAAATGTGTGAGTATCGTTGGCAGGATTTGTATAAAGCCGTTATCCAAAAACACATAGGTTTCGATTTCTTTGTCGCGGCTGTCTGCCAATGTACCATTCATAGCAAGCCAATCAGAGAGGAGCTTACTGGTGCGCTCCATCCAATAGCGGCGCTGTTTACTCTTCGGCCCTGTTGCGACCGCGGACAGACAGAAGCAAGTGGACCGGTTTGAAGCTAAGCTAATTCAGTCAAACTAATGCGAGTTAATTTAGCTTTTTACAGTGATTTACTTCACAGCACACGCGCTTATTTGTTTTCGAAAAATTGGAGCTGTGTGTAAATAGTTGAACCGTTGGGCTAACGAGCGGAATTGGACGTTTATCTTAATAAACCGCTTCTGTCTTGCTAGCTTAATTGGCAGCGGGTAGGCGCCACTTCTGTTTGACAACAGCGCTATTCCGTCACGTTCCCGGTGTTGTTTCTAACGGCTCAGTGAACCAGCTAATTTCCGTTAGCCACGAAGGAAATCGCTCAGATTTATTTTTAAATAATAAACAAAAAAAAGTTAGGATGGCAGAATTTCTGGAAGATCCGTCGGTTCTCACGAAAGATAAGCTGAAGAACGAGCTCACGGCAAACAATGTGCCGCTTCCCAGCGGAGAGCATAAGAAAGAAGTGTATGTGCAGCTGTATCTGAAGAACCTCACTGTGCTGAACAACAAGAAGACCCCACCTGCAGACACCTTCTCAAGCGATGAAGAGTTGCCTGCCCCCGTGGTGTCCAACAAAAGTCGCTCTGGAAGGGTAAGAGTTTGTCTCTCATTGCTCCCTGGCTTATCTAGGGGTTTTTTTTCCCCACACGTGATGCGATATTAGTTTCCACGCGTCTGTTTGGACTGCGTTAAGTTTTGAAAATTGCCGCACTCATTGATTTTTTTTTCTTTATGCAGAAAGCTACCAGAAAGACGGACAAGCCTCGCACGGAGGAAGTGGAGGTGACGGATCTGACTGATGAAGACTTAAAACAACAGCTGTTAAAGCACGGTGTGGAAGTAGGACCCATTGTTGGTGAGTTCCCGGGATTCATTTATGTGCTACACTATTGCGAAATAAACGTGGCAAAGCAACAGATGCAAATATAAAAATTTAAGAAAAGCTTAAATAATATGAATGTGCACAATGTATCCCATAATATCCCATCATTTCTAATTACCCACATTACAATTTTTTTTTAAACTGTGGGTTTTTCTGTATGCATTACCAACTATAATTTAGATAATAAATATAAAGTATCCTATTAGTGAGTTCACCTAATCAGTGAGTTCACCTAATCGGTGTGTTTTGGTACAACTAAACTCCGTATTACTACACTCCCACAAGAAAGTGTAAAGTCAAATCTAAATTATGTAATTCAACAATTTTGTAAAACATAAATAGCAGTGTACATATCACAGCCCCTGAATCCATGTCTATGAGGCGCCTAACATGAGATGCCATGATATTGCTGTAGTTTTAGAAAGATTAAATTTAAATAAGGGAGATGAGTCTGAGGGAAACAGAAGATGAAGAAAACCATGAACCAAGCATACAGTGAGCCATCAGATTCTGGCTTCTTACCTAAACTAATATTAGTAATCAAAACAAATGAAGCAAAACTGATAATAGGACTACTGGTAAATACCACTCAACTAAATAATTAATAAGCAAAACTGCAAAAAGTAACTGAGGAATAATGGTAGTGATTTGAATCAGTGAGCACTTTTAAGGACGAAAGGAAAAAGGGGAAAAAATAACCAGGTAGGCAATGAGCTGATGCATTCAGGTACACCTAATTATAAACGTTTCATGATAACAATCAAATCCATTGTCTAAAAGATTTATAAAAAGTTGTACTGTGCAGGATATTGTATAATCTCAAAATGAACGTGGTAAGTCTTTATTTGGACTCCCAATTCTTTGTCTACGTATACGAATATTCCAGTTAATCTGTCATGAAAAGTGAGACAAATATTAAGATGATACCTACTTTGTATTATTTCTCTGTCCTTTCAGCCTCTACCCGTAAGTTTTATGAGAAGAAGCTGCAGAAGCTTTTGGACCAGCGTCCAGCTGAACCTGAAGTTCCTACAGATGTCACAATTCTTCCCAAGGCAGACAGCAACCAGAACGGCAACACAAACTCTGACCATTACAGCGACAAAGAAGATGGTGAGCTTTAAACGCACTTTAGTTTGTATGTTGTCAAATTTTTTTTCATTGAGAAAAAGGTCCCCAAATCAGTTGCATCAGGCCCTTGGATAAACACTGGACAAACACTGATTTTGCCTCTTTTCACTGCTCACACAGAGGAGGTCACTGTCCCTGAACCAGAGCCAGTTCCTGTAGTTGAGAAGCCTGTGAGAAGCAGAGGAAAAGCTCCTGTCACTGTGAGAACCAGCAGCAAACGCCAAACAAAGGTAAGGCACATTCTGCATGTCTTAGGTGGAATATTATTGCTATTATTAATTTATAAATGGGAACCAAAAATAAATGTTTAAAAAGAGGGAAAAACTGCACAGAAAAGTAGAAAATACAAATTGTAAACAATTAGAAGAGAACGATTTGTAAGAAGCAATTACAACACAGTAAGAGATTATAGAAGGACAATAAGAGGGAGAAGGGTAAAAAAGTTGTTGTAGCTGACTTGACAAAATCTAAAACCCCAGTCAGAGGTAACAGAAGTTATTAACTTTATTTTTTTTAACCCAGTATTTCTACTTCAAGTTGTACACGGTCACATAAAAAGCATGTTTGATTTTAATATTTTATTGTCATATGTAATATATTGTGATACTGTGTTTTAATGATTTTAATATTGTAAATCTGATAAAAAACCAACCAACAGCCTAATCAGTTTTCTAATCTCTGTTCTATTGACAACAATTCCAGCAGAGTAAAACAGACCCAAGCATAAGAATTAATTTATGCATCACGTGACTCTGCATTCAGTTGGCGATGTGTTTTCTGCATCACCAAATGAATGCATGCACATTCCTGCCACAGTGCAACACACTGTTTGCACACCTACAGATTAACTACAGGGTATGATTTGGTGGTATTACCAGTGTTCAGCTCAAACAGCTGAAAACTCATTTCCTCTGCAAAAGAAATACACTTTCAATCAATTTTAAACTGAAACTTTGAACATCACCTGCTTCAGACCAGGTCGTTATCTAGCTCATTCAAAAAGACTGCAACCAACACTGAAAATGCTGACTTCAAGCGCAACATGCCACAGTAACCTGCTAATCTTGCTTCATAGTGCACCCCTATAATTATGGCATAGTTTCAGTTTGTATGAACATGTTTTGTGTTACACTGACAGGTGGTGGAGGAGATTATTACAGAGACCCCTAAAAAGGCCAGCGACAGTGTGGTTGAAGATATCCTTGCCAATGAAATAAGCACACCAACAGGCATCAGGTAACACTTGATCGTCATTTTTGTTATTTAACTTTATTTGCTTCAAGACACTTTCAGATTCAAGCATGTAAGCTGTGTATTTGGAAATATTTAAGAACCACATGACTAAAGTGTTAAGTTTGAGACAGCCAGAGAATGTTCAGTTTTATGTTTGTACTCCTAAATCTTAGGGTGCTTCACACAATAAAATGTTAAAATATTATATAAACCCAACTAAAACTGGACTGATGGTCCAGTTTTAATTGGCACACAGCTCCCTGAGTCTGTGCCAGAATCATTAGCTTGTGCTATAGATGACTTGCATCTGACCAGGAGTGTTAACTGCATAATGCTGCAGTGCAGACTCCAAGAAGTTTGGTTTATTGCTAACAAGAACAATCAAAAATAAAATGAACATTGCATGTTATCTGTTGGAATACTGACTGTAAACCTGATTATCAACATTTGTTAGCTTGAACTCCAGCATAATCAACTCAGCTGGGACGGTTTACCCAGAGTATACAAAAAAGCTGAACAGAGAATACACAGACATGTAAAAGTTGTCTGAGATATCCTGTAATTCATTAGCAGTTGCAGCTCTGTGCATCTACCTGAAGTTCTTTTTAAAAAAAACATAAAATAATTTTACAGACATTGTTTTCATGAGCATGCAAACAAAAAGAAATAGATTGAAAATTTGAGTGCTGTCAATAATTGTTCCTAAACAGGGCTGCCGCGTGGTAGTAAAAAGTAGTAAAAGGTAGTAAATTAAATTAGCTCAAATTAAGGCTAGTAAAAGGTGGTAAACCGAATTTGACTTGGTAGTAAAAAAAAAATTTTTTTACCCCTTCAATATATTTTGACTTTTCCATTGATGCAACTATAAGATCTGTATAAAAACATAACTACTCGGCAGGACCTGAGCTGACTCGATTTGTTCCGTTGTCCGATCTGCTGTGTGCATGCGCAGTGTTGCACCCTGTTATAAGACGCTCGCAGGCATAACATAAGTCAAACATATTTCTCATGAACGATATCAAGTAATTTTGAGCTAGAAACAGCATTTCTTTCACAATGTAGAAGCTGCAATCAGTTTTTGGTAGTGACTTTTATAAATTTGTTTTTTATTGAGGTAAAAACTTTCATTGACATTAAAATTGTCTTTTTAAACAGAAATCTGACTCATAGAGCTGCAGATATGGCAACAAATATAACATCACAGTTTTTTAAAGATACTTTAAGTGGCCAAAAAGCACTGGATTGATTATAATGTAGCCACAAT
>VOQJ01045909.1:0-12131 GCA_015052665.1 Apistogramma diplotaenia | reverse complement strand
TCGTAAATACATATTTAGCCCTTTTTATTGGTGGGGGAAGGCGAGTTATGAAATATCATGGTTTAGATGAAATATGATCTACAAGGCTCAATTTTAGAGATAATGACTTCAAATTTGGACTGCTTGTAGCTTAGATGCTACTGTTTACATTTCCGGTGGATCTAGATCGAAACATATTTAATTCTGCAAGATACAGGGCTGCATACTGTCTCCAAAATCATTACTGTACGACAATGGCAGTGTTTAAAGGGGCATAACTTTTTCATATGTACAGATAGAGGAGAAATTCCTTTTGTGGTAGAAACTACAGAATCTAAGCTTTCAGAAACGCCAAAGCATATGTCTGTAGCTTTTATCGATCTCGCACAGTCTCCACTCAAAAATTGTGTTACACACGAGGCTAGAATTGCTCGAAAATCGAGGCAATCCAATGAGAAGGTTGGTAGTTCAATTCTTGGCATGTCAAAGAATCCTTGGGCAAGATACTGAACCCCAGGGTGCTCTCCGACGCAAGTATGAATGTGTGTGAATGGTAGTTAATAAGCACTTAGCTTAGCTACACATGTAAGTGCTTGTGTGAATGTAAACGTGTTGTTTAGGCGCTTTGAGAGCTCAGTTAGAGTAGAAAAGTGCTACATGAACTAGTCCATTTACCATTTACCAACGGGAAGCAAAGCTAAACAAAGCACACAGATAAAGGGACTGGCAAAATAAAACAGGAAGTGAGAAGACAAGGAAAACTTGACACCATACAGGAAGACTGACAAAAGAGATTCAACACAATAGGACACATGGAGAACTAAACGTGAACGCCACTGGGAACCTAACTAAGAAATACATAATGAGAACCCATGAAACAATAAACAAACAAGCCAAGAATGAAATAAGAAAAAACAAATGCACAGAGGAATATAAGAAACATTATAAAATAAAATGATCCAGTGACAACGAAGGCAAATAAACTAACTGCAAAAGTCCATTAAGCTAAGAAACACGAGGTCACAGGACCATTAAGTTTTGTAATTCTCAAACATCCTGCCCATATAGATTATTAATACTGAATCAGTATAACAACTAAATATCTGTTATCAGTAGCTTTGCTAATTTTATTGTTATTCTTAATATTTTGCTAATTAATTCACTGACTCAAGTAGCCACTAGAGAAAGTTCAGTTTCTCTAAAGCCAACATGAAACTGCTAAAAACTTCAGATTTTAGCAGTTTCATGTTGGCTTTATTTATTTATTTATTTATTTTTGGAGCTTGTCAGTTAGTCAAAACCATGAAAAAGCATAAAAGAGGAAAATATCTTCTGAAAAGTGATTTATTTAATGACCAGCAGGAGGTGGTTCCCTTCCCTTCCTGCTCTGTGACCTCTGTAAACACCTCACTCGTGACTCTGTGGGCTTTGTCGTTGTCATTAACGGAGGATTATTCAGGGCGTGCCTGTGTCCTCGTCTGTGTCGCAGTCAGGGTCGCTCCTCCGCCAAGATGGCAGATAACCATAATACAAACTTTAGTTTATTTGCCTTTGCAGCAGGAACACCTCAATTGACAATATTTGCTTGCCACCTCCGGTGTCAAGTTACACTTTTCAACCAAACCACAGCTGCAGTGTCATCTTGGTATGTAGGCAAACAGCTCGAAATAGAGCACGGAATAAACTGAGATGCCTGAGCATTTCAGACTTAAGGCCAAGGATACGGTTTATTTCCCCACCTTGTATACTTGCTTTGGAAATGCTTTATCACAAACAGGTTACCAATGACAAAAGACCATCACAGCATACTGAGCACCCTGCCTTTAATGGCAACACAGCATCCCAGAATAATAAATGATCTGCCTCACCAGACAGCAGGTAATCTCAGCCCCCCCATCCAATATGAATCGGGTTGAGGCGGGTGGGCAACCATCCTGCAGGTCATTGCATTTCTATAATGCACGGCCATCTTCAATTATTAGGAATCCAACTGTATAAAATCCTTTAGTGACTTTTCTCCGCCCTGTACTGTTTGCAAGTTGCCTTGGCCAATGTTACCCATCGCAGTGTCATTTAATAATTCCTTAATTTATAGCCAAACACAGTTTACAAACACTCAGAAATACCAGTTCATTTGACAATATAATTAATTAAATAATAACAACCTAAAAAAAATCATTTAAGTTTATTGAACTAAGTTGAAACTCTTCATTACAGTAATCATGCTCTCTGCTAAACCTGTGCACTTTTTTCTGTGACTTTGATTTTGAATAATTACTCTTATTGCTGAAATATCTCTGCAACTATTTAATTAATTACCATTTTGTACAAACATTCATGGTCCTCAGACGTTTCAGTGATCCTCTGACTTTTTCTGCAGCTTCTCGCTGTGTTTTTGATGACGTGTCCTCGATTTGGCATCATAATATTTAACCTTTGCTTCGCTTTTGCTGCCTTCTCACTGCTGTGGATCAAAGCAGTTGGAATGAACCAAAGCTTTGAAACGGTCCCACAAAAAAAAACAAAAAAAAAACAGAAAAACAAGAAATAAAAGAAAAGACAGAAAAACTGTTTGTCGAGCCGAGGGCAGCTGCGGATTTGTGTGTTGACTCTTTCACTTTGGGTTCATCACAACAAGCAATGACTATCCATGCAGAGGAATATAAATGTGACATTAGCATCACTTATTACCGGCGTATGTAACAGCTCATGTCTCCCAATGCCTCCCACGCACTTCCTCTCCAAACAAAGCCAAGACTGACTCCTCCCTGAGAATAATGAAGATGGTAAGATTGTGCAGTATTTTTGTCCTGACAATTTCAGACAATACGTCAGAGGCAGGAGATTTAATGTCTCTCTCTTTATATACTATATATGGCCCTCATTCTGAATCATTCAGAAGAGGCAAAGGGGACGGGGACTGAGCAAATAAGGAGGCTCAGAGTTTTTTTAAGTGGGAGGTCATTGATAACAAAACTTGGGGTTAATTTAAGAAAGTAAGAGTGTCACATTACTGAGCAGCCAGAACGAGGAAAGAAGGGTAATTAGGCGCATGCCCTTCTGATAAAGACGACTCCAGGACCACATGGATGTTTGTAATCTCCCAGTTATGTGCATCCTGCAAATAAAATATCTGTATAAATGTATATTTATTAACCAAGAACCTCAGCCCATGCTCAAAGATCACCTGAAACCACAGCACTCGTTAACATCAAATTAATAACAAGAACGAGATTTCATTTAATTTTTGCCTTTAATTCATGTATTTCACACCCGTTAACACAATAACCGGAGAACATCTGTGAGTGGTTGAAGCGTCACAGTATAAAAATGTATACCTGCACAGGTCCAGAAACACAACAAGAACAGCAACTGCACATGGAAACCAGCTTCCACTGTTTATCTGGAGGGAAAAGAAGGAATTCGGTATCAAGTAACGGACCGGCACTTTGCTGTTGCATTTTCATAGCAAACCTGTCAAGACAGGAAGACTTGAAAGACACAGTATATTTAAAATTGTATATACATGTGTATATACAGAATGTTTTCAAACAAATATTAGCAAGAAATGTGACTAAAGTCATTGTTAGCACAATATTCAATGAACTCTTTCTCTCTCACACACACGCAACGCACGCACACACACACACACACACACACACACACACACAGGTATTGACACTTTTCTCAATTCTCATTTTAAATGTCATCAGTCAAGCCTATCTGGCCTGTGACTAATTAAACAGCTATTGAGTGCAGAAATATACAGACTGATTTCCACCACAAGAGCAGGCTGGATAATGGGAAAGTTAATTGTACTAAGTTGATTCTGCTAATTCCTCTGGTGATGTAACAAAGGTTATCTGCACAGGCGCAGTGACTCTAGAGGTTCAGGAGTGGCGTACCCTCACAGCTGCTGTTATAACAGCTGAACATATGGTATTTTCAAGACCCAAGTGGATGACTCATTACTATGATTTTATCAAGCCCCACCACCAGGTAGACCTTTCCTTGTGGTTAACAGCTAAATTATGATATCAGGGAACAATTTAAAGAAAAGTCTGACATTTTAACTCTCTGGGATGTTAAAATTAAAATGAATAACTGGAGTCCTGTTGCCCTCAGCTGCAACTAACTGCTGAATCTCAACTCAGCTCAAAATTTTCTTCTTTTGGCCGCACCCTTTAGAGGTCACCACCTCAGATCATCTGCCTCCATCTCACCCTCTCCCTAGCATCCTCCTCTGTCACCTCTGCATGTCCTCCTTCACTACATCCATGAATCTCTGAGGTCTTCCATGTTTTCCTCCTGCCTGGAAGCTCCATCTTCATCATCCACTCTCCAGTATATTCACTAGTAAGATGTAACCAATTAAGGATTTGGGTAAAAATATTCTTTTCAAATCTAAAAAAAAAAAACTTTTAAAACTTCAGTTTGTACTTTGATAAACATTCATTAAGATAAAAAAAAAAAACAACCTAACTGGTAGAATTTGTTTCAGCAACAAGAGATATGAACTGATGAGGGTTTGTTTCACAATTTACAGAATATGATCAGATGATGCGACAACAGATCAGCCCAATCCAAGCAGAAATACTCCGATAAATGCATTGTCTTCAACTCTATTAAAAGATAAGCCACGTGAAAACAGTTGTAAAAAAAACAAAAAAAACAGGACACATGCAAACACTCTGCAGTTCACATCTCACATGTATTAGGTCCATTTTTATAAACATTCGTGTGGGCAGGAAATCCTCATCTATAGCACGAGGACACACACAACCACACAACAAGAATCCACTGAAATTTACTGCTCAAACTACGGGAACATTTTAGTCATGCAAAAGAAACATCAAGAGTTAAACAATTTGGAAGTTGGGAGTTAAAAAAAAAATACAACAAAGTCTACAAGCAGGCACTGTATGCAGCAAGAATCGCAGATCACAGACTTTCACGCCATAACAAACCACCCAGCAGAGTCACTGTATATAAAGCACATCAACAGTGGTGCTACAAGTGAGCTACAAACAGCAGGTGAGAGCAGACCTCGTAGAATTCAATTAAGCTTTGGGTGGACGTGTAAGGAACCCTCAGTAATTTGCATCACTCTGATGTCTCTGACTTATTGTCTTTGTGAAGTCGCTCTCCTCTGCTGAGCACTCGAGGCTGCAGTCACTTCCAATTTCTTCTAATTCTTCAGGACAGCAGAGAAGCCCAACAGAAGATAGGGCCGCTCTTCATGCTGAAGCACACAATATTGTTTCCTCGCTGTTTCTTATTTCTTTATTTCTTTCCTGGCGTGTCTGCTTCCTCCCCCTGGACTCCGTTAAAATTTAAACAGCATATCTGAAACGTCTCTCATCAGCACTTTTCACTCGCTGGTGCATAATTAGCATTTCACTGACAAATGAAATTATACTTTATATACAATACAAATCCAACACACATCTAAGAGTAATTTCAGAACACTCATTTTACAAAATGCTACCTAGAAAATTAAGAACTCTGCACAAGAAAAGAAATCAAAATAAATCCGTCTACTCAAAACACAAATACATAGTAAGGCTTTAGGGTTTCATAAATCTTTGAGCACGTCATGCAAGTGGTACTTGCTGTGACTTCAGTGCTCTAATCTGCTCATAAGAGACATTTAATAAATTTACATGCACAATGATAGTTTATATACTGCAAGCAAGGAAAATGTACAGTTCAGTGCAAAGGTGTTGAGCCACCCCTCATCTCTTTACATTTGGCTTCCAAGGAGCCAGGATTTCTTTTAAGTTTTGAATGTGGTCTTGAGTAATAGTTCTCCAGACTTTATGAAGGTTTTTCAAAGTTTTTCTTTGGACACTGGCTGCTTTTTCACTCATTTTTAATCCAGTCCTCCTACCTGACCATTTTCAGAAGAACATTTTTGTTTGTTTGTTTGTTTATTAAGCCACTTAACACTAACCTAAGCATCATTCAAGCATTAAAATGAACCCAACTCACAGAATGAAACTGTTTTGTTTGCACATAACAGACAGGCTTTTCTTCAGCTGAATAGCCAAAGATAACACAGTCTGACAGGCATAAAATAGTCTTTTTGCACCAACAAGGTGATTCCCAAAGAGCTGCTAGCGGTGTCCTTAAAAAAATCTGAGGAAACTGGACAAGTGGAGGAGAGAAGAAGAAGTGACAGATCAGCAAAACCTATCTACAGGTAGATGGTCAGAAAGTCAAGTTCAGAGAACTGTTTATGAAGAGCACTTAAAGAAATGAGAAGAATGCTTACCTGAGACACCTCAGGCTGTGTTGAAAAATAATGGTTGTCAAACCAAATATTGATTTTTCAAGCTTATTAGAATTGTGCAGAATCTTTTTTTGCCTTATATGCTGTTTTCAATGCATGTTCGCTCATGCATGTTTGCACATGCTTCAATAAATCGTTGCACCTATTTCTCATTTTTCCAGAACAATCTAACGAAATGAGGAGTGACCTTTGCACGGTGTTGCATAAATTGTAAAAATTCAAAGGTAAAAGGTGTGACTTTTAAAATCCTTCTTTCCCGTCCTGGTGAAAACAGAGTTAATCAGCACTTTGCTCAGTGTGTACTGTACCTCAGTGTGTACCTCACTTGTACTGCAGTTTTTCCTTGTTGCTCCACTTTCATTAAATCAGAGCTACATTTTATGCTGTTACAGACATAACTGAGGGCTACTGAAGATATTAAAATCCAAAACATACTGCTCACTAATGAAAATCTCCTTTTAGCAAGTCATTTCTGTCTATAATGAAGCTCTAGGAACATTTTAAAGTGAATAAATTTGCTTCTAACATGAGACCTTTCAGTGGATAATGTCTGAATGTTGCTCTGCAATCAATACAGATGACAAGTGCATTGATTACTTTCAAATATTCGTACTTTCCAGATTTTTTTTACTGTCTGAATATAATTTAAAGGTAGCCTGTGGATTGTGTTCTGCTAGTATTATAGAGCAATATTTGCAGGAGTGGCTCTATGCTATGTTTACATTGTCTACCTCTCCACACATACATAAACATTCTGTAGTGTTCGGTTATCTTTAATTGTATTATTAAAGCATAGACTTCAGTCTTTCTTGCAATATCAGTCATTTTATAATCGGGCTTCTTGATGTGCATGTAAATCTGGCTGCTCTGGCAACTGGGATCAAAGGGTCATTTGCACATCAGGACGTAGCGCCACTTCAAAGCTCCCAGCGTTTCACAAAAGCAGCTCTGTGCCCATGCAGCCCGTAGTGTGACGGAGAATCGCATCCAGTGCTGCTGTGGATTTCTGTCAAATTACAATAATAATAAAACTGTGAGCACGGTGAAGGACAGTGAAGCACAGGTGTCCTCCGACCTTTGAACCGGAGCTGGCTGAGGAAGTTGGCTGGGAGACATGTCCAGAGAGGAAACCTTTCATGTGTCAAATTCAGCTGTTGCTGCTCAGCCCAGTTGGTTTAATTAGTGTTCATTAATTGGGAGAGGGAGCTAGGCAAAGGGTAACCACGGTAAATCCTTCTTGTGTCCACGTATAGGCTGCATCAGGGTCATTTTGTGAACTTAGTGCGTATTCAGATCCAATTAAAGATGATCCTATTTCTGGGATTGTTTTTACCTTCTTGGAAATCCTTCACTGTCTTCTCCCGTTATCACTGTTAGGGTAAATAGAACATAGAAACCAGTGCAAACATCTAATTTAAATTGAATCAGTATCCTTCCTCTTTGCCCCATTTGACCTCAAGCTTCTGCCGCTTTAAACCCCTGAGAGCAACTTAGCCAGAGGCACCTCTCGCTCTCCCAGCAATGTGTCCCTCTTGAGGCTGGTGCCTTTGTTCACCACCTTAAACTTCACGGAGAGGCTCTTCACCTGAGTCGAGCTTATGGAGTCAAAGAAGAAGTCCTCATTGAAGACTGGGTTGCGGCTGTTCTTGATGATGTTGCTCCTTTGCTTCTGCAGCTTGCCGGGGTTCAGGTAAACAGACACGCAGCAGTTGATGCTCTTGATGTCAAAGTGCTTGTCGTAAAGACTCTCCGCAGCCAGGACGCGGATGAGAAGACGGGACGTGCTGGAGTCGTAGTTGACGCTGATCCTCACCGTGCCACCTTTGTGCAGGTTGATGGTGTGCTCTTTATGGAGGCCGTGGTCTGAAGCCCCAGCGCCGCCGTGAAAGGAGGGGACGTGAAGCCGTCGCTGGATGTTGGGACTCGGCTCGGCCGAGCTGCACTCATCGGTGGAGAGGGAGCTGTGGCGGGCGAAAGTCCGCTTGGCTTTCACGACTTTGGCCTGCGTCTCATGAGTGAAGATCTTGAGCAGGGACGCGGAGCGGGAGAGCAGGGGGGAGCTGAAGGGGGAGGACTCGGCTGAGGAGCAGGTGTCACTCTCTCCGCCGCTGAAGTATCGGTAAGGATTCATGTGAGAGGTGTTGAAGTCGGCTGGATTCAGGTGGTTTCCTGCATCGCTGCTTTTGCCCGGAGTCCTCCTCTGCGTGTTTGGGGAGGTGATGGGACTGGTGAGCTCACAGTGGAACAGTGACTCTTTGCGACGCGTGTGGGGGCTTTCCTTCAAGGTTGCAAAGCCGTAAGATGTCTGAGTCTTGGGGACATAAGGCAGAGACATCGCTGTCTGCGACTGGGGGTCTGCGTTAGTATCTCCAGCCACCATATCATCAGCACTCTCTATCTGTATAATGTGGCGGTTTGCTGCTCTCAGCAAGTTCTTGGTGTCTCCTGCAAGCTTGGTTACCAGACGTGGGCTTCTTGGGCTGCTGATCTTCCCACTACCGATTGTGTGCTCAGAAGCGGATGGGTGCAGGCCTTCTTTGGGCTTTACAGCGGGAATTTCGGGCTCTGGTGGGCAGCTCACTAACTTCGGAGGAATGAAAAAATCCGGGATCTTGTCAGGAGTGAGGACGTTACTGTAGGCCGGGGTGACACCTTTCTTGTCCCCATTCTCCCCCTGTCGCAGCACGCCACTCTCCACCGACCCGCGGATCTTCTCCAGAACCCACATGGTTCCCACGGGAAAGTGGGTTGTGTGGAGTAGGTGCAGTAGCTGCAGTCAGGTGTGTCTGCAATTAAAAACACACACTGGTGGGCAGGGGAGGGGTGTGGGTGGTTAAATGATGAGAGCTTCGCTGCACAAGGGAGAAGAGGGATAAAAATACCACCTTAGTGCTGTAGCGCTGAGACGCTGTGATTAGACCGCAAGCATTTACAGGATTAAGACTGAGTTAACAGGAAATATTACAGTGCTTTCGCACTGAACCTGAGCTTAACTTTCAGTGCTGTTTAGTCTAGAAGGTAGAGAGGAAAAACCTCTCTGAAAAGGTAGCTACATCTCAGCTACAGCTCATCTCAGGCTTATAAAAATCAGGAGACAAACCTTTGGACAAAGGCACAAATGACAGCATCACTCACAATCCTCAGATAACAGCGTGATTTTACTGACTCACACAGTTCATCTGACATATCAACAACAAAGGGTCTAATTTCGTCTTTATTTCCGATCATCCAGCCGTGTTTTCATGATAAAATTTTAAAAGTGCGCTATTTATGTGCGCAACTTCATCCCTTGATATGACTGAAAACTTTTGATTTGCATTTATGCCTTAAACTAATTCACTTAAACTAATTCACTCAGTTTCAGTATATAGGAGACTATAGGAGACTATGCGATGGTGATAATTTAAAGATCAGAAATAATCAATTATTTTTACCAAATACGTTAATAATGTCTCTAAATCTAGATAATTCATATATTTCTACCTTCAAGAGCACATTAATAAATTTTTTTAGCGAAAAATTAAGAAATGAAAAGACAGTTCAACAGGTGCCCGAATGCTTCCTCCCATTACGCACCAGTCTGCTTCCAAAACCTCAAAATTCTAAGGTCGCTTTATATAAGCCACAGCACACTGCTGATAACTGTGCAAGGTAATAAATCTATGATACTTACAGCACTACAGAGAAGGAAGCAGCCCTCTTTTTGCACTTTGCATTCGCTCCTTCAGTAACAGGTGTGCTTTTTTTCCCCTCCTCGGATAAGTCTGTGCGCTCCGCGGCGCTGCTCTGCGCCCTCAGACGGTCTCGGCTCCGGAGCGCCTGTGGTGCGTTTTATAGATGGCACACAGATGCAGCTGACCAATAAGATCAAACTGTGCTTTTCCGTGTTTAACAGCAGAACCAGCTAGAAAAACACGGGTTGCTTCTGTGATGAAAATGAATCTTACAGGCTGCCTTCACATAAGTCCCCAAGAGTCACTGCAGACGTTTTTACTACGTCTAGAACGTATTTTGCCAGATTGGTACAAAATGAAGACACTACAATTTGACTTTATTTATTTTATTAAAGCTTAGTTTCATTTTCCACTCTGATGTCGCTTGATCACCCAGTGTAACACACACACACACACACACACACACCCTCTCTTTTTAAACATCTTGAGCATCCTTTCAATCCGAGTCGTGACATTTGTTCGTCAGCTCAGCAACCATTAAGAGGGCCATTTTTTTTTTTTACTTTTGCGCACAGCATTGAGCTGCTTTTGTGTTCCAATAAATCGTTCTCTCTATAAACCAGTGGGGCTATTTGACGAGGATAAAAAAAAAAAACACAGACACAATGCAACCCAGAGCGTATGCACCTATGCGCTGTGCCGTCCAATTAACTTTACAGACTGACCTTTTTTTAACTCATCTTTTTTGTCTGTCGCTCTTCGAGTTTAACGCGACCTATTGGTCTCCGTGGAAACTTTGCTATGGCAACAAATACATTTGGCTAAAATAGGACTGACTTCATTGATCTGCAGCACAAAAGGCACTTTATTTGTCCAGATTGCCTGGTTTTGAGTCAAGTGCCACGCAGCCCGTGGACTGAGAGTGCTACGGCTGCTGCTGCTTTATCAGAGATCAGTAAAGAAGCAGCGGCAGCACTACATTGACTCGACAACTTAGAAATGTACAGATGAGAGTGTCCGTGTCTGGTGACTGTGGCAACGGCTTCACAAACAAGTGATTAACCAACATTTATTGCGCGCAGACTTTGAATAGGTGTCAGCGTGCCTGCCTCTGCCTGGCACAGATGGAAAATGAGCTTGATTGTTGTGGGTCGTGTTGCCCTTCTCGTCACAGCTAATTGGGAGCTCACGGAAGAAAACAGGCGCTCTACAGTAAACAAGCGACTATATTTAACTCCATTTTGAACTCCACCCTCTGTTAAAGCGCATCAAAAGCTCTTAGTGGCTTGTCAAAGATAAATTATTTCTGGATAACAAACTCAGAAAAAAAAATCTCCTGTCATGTCTGTTCAGGTTGTACTGAGGAAAAGCAGTCAAACATCAGCAGATACACGGTCACACTGACGACACAAGAAAGGCTTTGCAAGTAATGTTTAGCAGATATGAAAAAGGCTCTTATTAACTGTCAGGGCTCTTCTTCACATATCAGTTATGTTTTACTGGTTTAAATAGCAAAGGTATGTTGAAAGTGATGGACAATCAATAGTTTGGTAAAGTACTTTAACAGTTGTGGACTGGTGCATGATGTACACTAATCTCTGTGTGAATATTCAAAAACTCATCAAACTTATGTAATCGGGGTCGTGCAGGTGTTTTTGATTCATCGACACCGGCCAGCCACCATGTCAAGATATGTGAATTCAAATATTGCTGAATCCTTTGGAGCCCAATCCATCTTCAACAAAGCAAAGACAAGAACACGGGCGAGATCCACCAAACTTTCCCAGCTTTGGAAATATGTGGAATCATGGGGCTTAGATCAAGGATGTTTGGGAAGAGAGTGAGAAAAGATGTAAGAAAGAGTAAGAGAGATGAGCATACAGCAGTGGATAAATGCAGTCACATTAAAAAGTGCGTTTGCAGGTTAATTATGATGCTCCAACAAAAGGCGTGAGTATATACCATATATTTATTTACCACGTGCAAACCTGTTCACGTCTGTTTACACATGAGCAAGTGAATCCACAAAGGAGGATTTCCTGCCACGTGATGTCATTCCGCTGGAGCGGAGTGGGCAGAATTATACATCTCGTCTTCAGAGGTCCAGCAGGAGGCCAATGACTCTTGTAATCTGTGAAGAAAAAAATAAGTTTGTGTGTGTGTGTGTGGGGGGGGGGGGGGGATTT